>VZTV01098880.1:0-42973 GCA_013400875.1 Anhinga rufa
CAGCTGAAACCAGGACACCTCATTTCTGTTGAAAGGAAGGTGTAGGCAGGTTGAAATGAGGAGACAAGGTGTGCTGCAAGCATGCTAGAAAGAGGTAGATAATAACTCTGATGCTCCAAGAGTTCCAGATCCTTGGTTTTTTTCACTATGATTACATATTCATCAATGAAAATATTATTAGAAGTTTAAACTAATGTCTAAATAGGGTTGGGAGGCATTTAGAACTGTGCTGTGTTTTACATTGCAGATGTACTTTGTGAACAAAATGGAAATGGTACACTTTATTTCTTATGTAAGTATAGGTGAATAAAAATTGTATCTGACATTAGCTTATAAGGAAGCAAGGCTACAACTGTATTCACATGCCTTAGCTTAGCTTCTGCCTGCTTTTCAGTAGAGTCCCCTAGTATTTATGAACATGCAAGAAGAAAGATAATGATGGAATTGTCTCTCTACTTCCATATCACTATGGACAGGCCCATCACATACATACTGTAAGAGAGTTTGTAAAGTAGTGGAACAGTTGCAAAAATTGTGTACTCTACTATTGAGAGAAAAAAATTTGATAGCAACATTTAATGTCTGGAACCTACTGATGTTTTTTCTTCATTACTGTCATTCAAAACCCAACTTTTCCTACAGAGACCAGTGTAGCTCATACAGGTTGGGTGGACACTCTGGTCCAGTTGCCAGTCACTCGTAACTCCTCGTTCATATTATGTTACGCTGCCTTTATGTCACAAGCACCAGAGAGAAAAAAGTACTTAGTGCAAATAATAATCTCCATACTGTACCAAAGAAAACAACATTTCAGAGGTGTTAGCAAGCTTGCATCTGTATTCACAGTACAAATAGTTCTCTCAAGTGGGAATATGGAAGCACTCCTTTCGTCTTGCTAAAAGATTTGATGCTCAGTTTATTTCCCACCAGATACTTGGCTGCTTGTTTCAGGTTGAGCAGCAAAAAGGGAGAAGGGTTTCCATTTATTTTATAGGGAGATGGAGGCCCCACAAAACACATGCATTCTGTTACTGTATTTTACTGAGCATTCAAAGTTGTCTTGGATAAATGAATGAGTAACTTTGGCAAGAAAACAGATATGGAAATATGAAAAATGTTCAAGTACAGTAAGCTTTCTCAAAACTTCTCTCATTTAAACAGTACTGGTATGGAAACACACTCTTCAGTGCATGATCTCTTTTCTTAAAAAAGAATAAAAATATTTCTTCAGTTCTTCCGAATGCATTTTGAAACAAGGAGAAACTGTTTTGCTCTTGACAGTCTACCCAAAGCTGTTATTACTGCTGCTGAAAGTTAGTAGATCTGAGAAAGATGGAGACAGACTTTTTACGAGGGCCTATAGTGACAGGGCAAGGGGCAAAGGTTTTAAACTAAAAGAAGGTAGATTTATATTAGATATAAAGAAGAAATGTTTTACAATAAGTATGGTGATACACTGTGACAGTTGCACAGAGAAGTTGTGGATGCCCCATCCCTGGAAATGTTCCAGGGCAAGTTGGACAGGGCTCTGTGCAACCTGATCCAGTTGGTCTAGAGATGGGTGTTGGTCTCTTCTCCCAAGTCACTAGCGATAGAACAAGAGGAGTTGGCCTCAAGCTGCATCAGGGCAGGTTTAGATTGGATATTAGGAGAAACTTCTTTACCAAAAGAGTGGTCAGGCACTGGAACGGGCTGCCCAGAGAGGTGGTGGAGTCACCACCCCTGGAGGTATTTAAAAGACGTGTAGACGTGGCACTTCAGGGCATGGTTTAGGAGGCATGGTAGTGTTGGGTTGACGGTTGGACTTGATGATCCTAGAGGTCTTTTCCAACCTTAATGATTCTATTCTGTGATTCTAGTTGAAGATGTCCCTGTCTATGGCAGAGGATTTGAAAGTAAATGATCTTTAGAGGTCCCTTCCAGCCCAAGCTGTTTTGTGATTTTATGATACTGCACAATAGGTTAGGTCAGTTCTGTATTATTGCTAGGAATCCTGGACGTGAGGAATGTAATGTTATGCACCACCATTATTACAAGCAACATGTAGCCTAAGTAAAAGCTTGTATCAGTATTTCAAAATATATATTAGTAGAAGTGTTTTTGTAACAGCTCAGAGAATTCACAAACCATCAACTTTCATTTCATCTTTTAAGTATGGCGTACCTCAAAGCTAGACACCACTGGTTTTTAAATTTTCGCTTCCTGGATGAATAATTTGATGTCAAGTTTCAGTGAAGGATGAAGTCTTTTGGCAAGAATGTTCCACCTCTGAAGGAGGCTCTTACACAAAAGCATTCTTTAATTTTCGTTAGAAAGTGTTGAATGCTATAGCAATTGGAAGCTTGGTAGAAGAATAAGAGATTGGCAAAACAAGCAAAATTTTCAAGGTTAGTAACTGTATTTAACATTAAAGATCTCTGGGATTACAACCTGGCAGAAGTATATTGCAACGATGTTATTGCTTTATGAAATTAAGTGATACTAGAAGACTACACTTGGAAGGGCCTTGTACTGATGTGCTTTTGTGTCTGTGTACAAAGCCCTTCCCAGATAGGTGGTATTTAAATGTATGTACTTCTCATATAGACACATAGATAGTGCTGCATTGAATTTTAAAAATATAAACTAGATTAAGGTAATGACTTTGCAGTAGTTCACTTACTTCAGTTTAGTAGCAGGTTCAGATATGTCTATAATACGAAGATTTGTCCTCATATTTCATAAATACAGGGTAGAGGACTTGCTGTGTCCTTTCTTTAACTTCCCTGTGGCTTTTCCGTGGCAGCGGTGCTTATGCTGGAAGAACTGAAGAGAAAGATAGAAGTTGTTTGAAGGCCTTTGAGTTTGACATGATCTACTAAAATAAAACACATATGAAAATTAAAGTGTGATTAAACATATTTTTATCTTTTTTTTAACCTTGTATGATATGATTATGGTTTTACATGTCCCAGAAATTCGGTCCTGTACATAGCAATTAACATGCTATGCAATTTTTTTTCTCAACTTAAAAGCAACTTAAACATAAAAAGGTGAGGATAAAAGGCAAGCTGTGATAACATCAGCATTAATTCCTGCTTCATTTTCTGTCTAAAGATGTGGCTTAAGTGTTTGTTAACCAAATACATCTGTTCAATTCCCCTAAAAGTTAGAGTTTTTTGACATTCAGAAGTATTTGAATCTCTCTCTAAATGTCTCTTCCCTACCTTTATTTCTTCTATTTGGTCAAAGAATGACAGAGATGCTGAGAAGGCCTTCTCTTCCCTTTCACTGAATACAGAAGTTTATCTGAATAACTCTTCTACCTGGTAAAGCTTATGTTCCGTAATCTCTGTCATTATATTCAATCCCCATACTGCAGAATTGTGGCATAATTGAGTTTCAGTGGGAGGTTTGACTCTGCAGCTTAGCAGTCAGACATGAGAGACTTCCTTTCACGTGCTTTCTGAGTGTCATTTCCAGGCAAGGGGAGAAGGACTGTGCGTTGGACTGTTCGTGTGTCCATCCTGCTGCTGCTGAAGATGGCCTGGTGCCGCACCAAATGTGAGGAGTTAGGGAAGGAAACCGAGAGTTTGGTACAGACTCACCATAGACAATGGTATTCGGGTTATGTAAATGACACCCAGCTCCTTTGGGAGTTTACTGTTTCTTTTGGTATTTGAATGTTAGAAATTTAAATTTGGTCTTCCTCTTCTAGCTGTACTTTTGCTAATAGCTAACGTGTACACAGTACCATTACTTTAAAGAACATGAACGGCATATTTCTGCACCCCCTTTCTAGTAAGCAGTTAGACAGAACTGTGATCTTAAGTATCATTTCTTTGCATCTCTTGCCACCTTTTCTATTTTACACACTTTATGAAGCCAGTTCTCATAAAGTAATTTTATTTTCTGTAAAGAATTATGAGTCCTCTATTATCCCAAATTTTAAATCCTACCTAAGTTGTGTAGATTATCAGGAACATCACAGCATGTATATTTTTTTTTGCTCATTTAAATCCACCTTAAATCAGAAACATTTATCTTTGAAACTTTCAGGCAGTTCTCTTGCACTTCTGCATGACAGGCATGAGGCCACCTGCACAGTGAATGCCGGACTGTAAGAGCAGGGTCTCATCTGCCCCATCCTTGGAAAGAAAGATGGCATGGCAGAACTGCAGAGTGCAAAAGGAAGGTTGTGAGGCTACGCAGCAGGGTCAGAGAGGTTATGGAAAGCAAGAAGGTAAAACTTTTTAAAAACTGATGTCTGTATGCAAATGAAGAAGACAGAAAGGATCATAAACTCTGGTAGATAAAGTGCAAAAGTGCAGAATTGAGGCTAAAAAAGTGGTTATGGGGCGCTTCGCAAAGGAATCAAAACCAACAGTAAATCTTTCTCACATCAGAGCAAGAAGCCTGTAAGGACAACAGATGATTGAGACATGAAAGGAACGCTCAGCCAAGATAAGGCCATTGCTAACAACCTAAAAGTATTTTTCTGGCATCTAGCGTTCATAGTGGAAGAAACTGCGGACATTCCCACACTGAAATCTTACTTTGTGATGGGAATCATCAGAGAATCTCTCTGAAATTGAAAAGAATCATAGAATCATAGAATGGTTTAGGTTGGAAGGGACCTTTAGAGGTAAGGTTACTACTAATCTGTGAATACTAACCCATTACCAGAACTGGATAACAATTACCCAAAAGCTGTAGAGGAGCTGGAAGGTGAAAGAAACAGATTAGTGACAGCAGTATGCAACCTTCTGCTTTGTGTCTGATTGGTAACTGAGGGGCAAATACGGCAATTTTTAAAACGGGTCCCAGGGAGAGCTGGGCAGCCAGGCCTGCCAGCCTGACGTGTACACCAAGCAAATTACCAGAAACGGCAATAGCAGCAGCATGTTGGAATGGATGTATAAATATGATATAAGAGAGAGGATTCAAGATCGCTTTTGTAAAGGAAATCCTACTTCTCAGAAATCTTGGGGGTTCTTCAAAGGAGAAGGTCGACAAGCATGTGTGTAAACATGATCTAGTTGACATAGTCTATGATTTCCAAAAGGCGTTTGACAAAGTTCCTGACCAAAAGCTTTTAAGGAAACTAAACAGGCATGGAATAAGAGGATAAAGGTAGGATATGCTAGTGTGACATGGAAAAGGGTGAACAATAGGGCGACAAGATTTGCTGGGAAGACTGAATTATTTAGAGTGTCAGTGCTGTGAGCCAACTGTGAAGAACTGCCCAAGGACTGTAAGCAACAGAGGGAGAGCGAAATAAAATGGTGGATGAACTTGAGTGGCAATAAATGTAAACTAAAATGCCCAGGGAAAAATAATCCCATCTTTGCATACGGAATGATGGGCTCTGAGCTTACCATTACCATTTGGGACTCAAATTTTAGAGTTGTGAGATAAAATCCCCCCCAAAAAAACGGTTTAGTGTTCAAAAGCTGTAAAACAAAAGCTAGTTGAATGTTAGGAATCACCAGGAAAGCAATGGACATCTCGGTGCAACTTTGGTCCCTCTCTTCTGCATGCTTCAGCACAGCTACAGCCAGCCTGGAAGAGAGATGACAGAGGGAAAGATCTGTAAAGACCTTCAAAATCATCCATGACAAGAGACAGTGGTTAAGGATCAATTGTTCATCATTTCTTACAGTACAAGAATTAGGGGACATCGGACGAAGGCAGTGGGAGCTAGGTTGAGAAGAGAGAGGAGGTGACTCTTTGTGCAATGGGTAGCAGACTGTGAGAATTGTTACCAAGTGATGCAGTAGGTGCAGAAAGTCTGCTCTGGTTCCAGAGGAGACAGGAGCAGTTCATGGAGGAGAAATCCATGGAAGGGTATTGAACGTGTAGAAACTTCATCCAGCTCGCGAAATCATTGAGCTTAGAACAGTTGAGTGTGGAGGAGTGTTAGGGAAAGGATGCGTGCCTGCCCAGTTTTTAAGCTCCATGCAGCATCAGCTTATGGCCGCAGTTAGAGACCATGGGCGGGTGGTGGTCTGACACAGTGTAGACATTATTGTTTTCTAGCCCTGTAAGCTAAGCGTAACAACAGGTCCATATGCCTGTGCATCTGCTAACTACTTTCTGTAAAGAATTACAGGTCCTCTATGGGCCATTTTGTCAAAAACCTGAGAGTTTTTACCAAGCCCAGGTACTGCAGTTGTTTGGTATGAGTCCGCCTGTTGGGATGTTTCTGCTGTTCATAGGAGCTGGAGGCAGACCCCAGGTTTCGCTCTGAGCCTGGGGCTAAATGAGTCCAACGTTCCCCAGCCTTTTCCAAAATACTCTGAAAAATCTACTGCAGCCTTCATAGAGCAGATCTTAATACAGCATTGGGAAAAAGACTGATATATTCCCTAATATATTTTTTTTACTTGTTATCAAACAGTTCAGATGTTCCAAAAGAGTTTTGTCTTTCCCAGAAAGTTCCCATACTTTTACTGTGACCCAAAGGATGCAGAACAAGCTCCTGTGCACAGTCTGTTTCAGAGTGACTCCCCACAGTCACGCTTTTGTCCGTGAGTGAACATGAGGCAGCTCAAGGTACTTCGCCTAGTTTGATCTGGAAATGTTCAAAGTTATTTAAAATATTTTCAGTGTAATACATTTATTATCTGTTAGGATGGTCACTTTCCCTGAGACAGCCCTGAGCCGTCTTAGGTGGAGATGTGTTGGAAGCAGTTCAACCTCACGTGCTTTCCTCAGGAAGATCGTCAGAGGAGTGTGTAGCGGAGTTGTTCAAAAGCGCAGCTCTGTTTGACCACCTGCTGCTCCCCCTAGGAAAGAGCACATCAGTCTCATGCAACGCTGTGTACACGTATAGATGTGTATCTATAAATCTCTGCGTGTGCATATATATACTTGTGCTTAAGTGTGTATAAGCTGAAAACCCCATACTGTGAACGTCCTGTGTTTTGCAGGTTCGGTGGCAGTTAGGTGGATGTCATGAGGCTTGTGGTCTACAGTGTCATCTGCCAGCTGCAAGGGTGGGAAAAGAACTTCATAAACAGGGTGATGTGGCAGGGAGGAGGCAAACATGGCAGGCAGGACAGTGTGTCCTTAGGAAAAAACAGAGTGCGGGTGCTCGGTGAGCTGCCTGAGCTCGTCCAGGACCTGTCAGCCAGCAGTGCCCGGGTCCCCGGCGCTCTTAGGCCATGCTGTGCCTGCTGGCCTCGTTCGTGTAAAACCACGTGCGTGTCTGCCCACCCCAGACACTCTGCAAGCAGCACTTCTTCCCAGGAACTGGCTGGGTACCTCAGCCGGCATCTTCTCTATGTGTCTTGACACCTTTTCTGGCCGTGTAAACCACCGTTAGCCTCGTCTCTCCCAGAAGGTTTCCTTCTGCCTTTGTCTTTTTCGGGATGCGGCTGCCTCTGCGGGCCGGGAGGTGGCTGGAGACGCAGGGGCAAGTCCCTGGGGCTGCGCCGGTGGCCTCGCAGCCATCAGAGCCCGTCCCCACCAGCAGTGCTGCCAGTCTCCTCCTGGGCACCTGGGCAGAAAGCAGGGGGTGCGCCCTTCTTCCCTCGCTCCCCAGCGGTGTGCCCCATTTTCACACCTGCAGCGAGTCGATGGCCGCCTAATGGTAAGCTCAAGTAAACGGTACCGGGAGCTTGGTCGACGCCGGCGGTTAACCAGCTCGGCCGCACCGTGCCAGCACCGGCAGTGGCGCTGTCTGTGCTGGTGGCGCGGGGAGAGGCCTCGACATCTGCTCGTGCAGGAGTGTTTTTGAAGGGAAGCATTGTGTGTTTTCCGCGGCAGTTCCCATGCGGAGGTGATGAAAAGTGTGTGTTTTGGCAAATCTTTTGTTTTATTGTGGTGGCTTGCGGCGGGGCAGCTCCTAGCAGCCGCCGCTTTGACAAAGCACCAGAGGATTCTGTTAAAAAGTTGTGTTTAGTAATTGTAGTCGTCGTGTCAGACCATAACTGACTTGGAGCTGAAGGATTTTTGCGAGATGAGTAGCTGTGCCAGCAGGGACCCAAGTCTCCTGGGCCAGCCGCGCTCTCATTAAGATTTGCCGCTAGCCGTGGCGGTGTTCGGCAAGTATGTGACGTGCATGCTGTTATTGTATGCTTGGCTTGTCAGCCTGCAGCTTTCTGACACTCACTTATGTCACTCTTTATTCAGAGAGGAAGAAGCTTTTGATAATTTGACAAGACAAGCTCTTAAACGATCTAGGTCATGGCCTTCACTGTCTGTGATTGTGAACATATTTCCTGAAAGCCCTGTCACTCATCACAGCTACATTTTCTCCCGGGGAGCCGCAGGCCCGTCCCGGTCTCCTGTCAGCGCGTGCATTTTGGTTATTCATACGCCAAATACAGTAGCGGGGTTTTTCCTTCCCTTTTGCAAATGCTCGCATGTTAGCGAGGCTAATCCTCTCCCCCGCGCTGTGCTCCCAGCAGGGCTGCCGTCGAGGGCCCTCTCGGCGCAAGGCAGACGACTGGCCAAGGGGAGCGGAAAGGAGGAAAGGCCGCTTAGTGCTGTTTTTGTGTTTGCTCATTGTTGTGGAAATATGAGAACTGGTGGCAAGGGCCTTGTCTATTGAGCACTCGAGTCCTGGTCTGCTGTCAGGGGCTGTTTGAGATTGAGTGTTTTATTTTCTTTGATGTTCACGTTTGAGAATGGGGAAGTGGGAATTAAACAACAGATGCATTAAGCCGTTGTTCTGGTAAAACAATAATTAGCACCTGATAAAATTCAGTACGGGTCAAAATGCGCAGTATCCAGCCTTGATTCATCTGGTGTGGCAACCTTAGCCGGATCAGGCTCGCATATGAATAATCACCCTTCCAAATTAACCGAATGTGGGCCGCAGCAAAACCAGCACAGATTTGGGAAAATAAATTGCCCAGCACTCATGCAGCAAAAGGCACGTGGATGTAGCTAAAGGTGTGGGGAAGCGCGCCTCGCCTGTGCTCTCTCCAGCTGTACCACGGTGGCACTGCTTTTAAGAGTAGGCACCTTTTGTGCTGGTACATCTAAATGCTAGTAAGGTCAGACCACTGGGGCAGGAAATAAATGCAATTTTATTTTAATGTAGTTCATCACACTGCCATCGTACTTGTATACCACAAGGGTTTTTCTTTAAATGAGGGCCATTCATGGTTAAGTAAATAAATAAGAAAAATCACAGGTTCGGTGGTTGTATTTGGTTATGCTCTCTTTCATAGCAAACCTCTTTGCTTCTTTAGAGAAGGCAGTATTCACTAGTAATTGTTAATTATATTTTTTGTCATTCCATGATAGAAGATACAGACAATAAGTCTGAGCTGATGCAAGGTAATAGGACTCATAGTTAAAAGCACCATTTCTAAAAAGGTGTTGTTTAGCCAGGCATCCATTTTCAACTATTGTGTTCAACTTCTGAAGTTCGTAAGTAATCATTGTGACAATGAAAAGTATTACACTGAATCACCATCTGAATGAAGAAATATGCTTGGCCAATTTTCCCTTACCACTTTCTTCCTACCTCCCTTAAGTTTTCCCACAATCTTAAAACATCCTTGAAGATGATGAGGATGATAAACCCTACCTCTTGATAGCACTGCTGAGGGGTTGGGACTGTGCCTCTTCCAGTGTTTTGGTAAGACCTGTGCCAACTGTAGTTTCCCTCACAGACTTTCGCTGTAAGTGATGTTTTTTTTGTCCAGAGCTAAAAAAAAACCAACCAAACTATTATTCAAAAATAAAGTAATTTTTATTATTATTATTATTAAATAGCTGCTGTGTGAGTAAAGGTCATATCACAGAGTGGCATTTTGCCAGTATATGACAACTCATTGATTGCGATTTTTCAACCATATTAGTCTGGGGACACTGTGGTAATCGAAAACTATCCAGAACTAATGTATAAATAACTGCCTGCTACCCCTGTGCTAAACCAGCAAAAGTCTCATGTACAGTTGAGGCCTTTCACAGGTTTGAGAGAGAAGGCAAGGTCCTTGATACATTTTTGTACGCTCAAGAGTGTTAATATATCACACCTTCAAATCCTGTGTAAGTTAGCGAAGGAGGAAAATCCTTTTGTTTGCACTCAAAGACAGCTCAAGTGTGTTCAAACTGTCAAATGTTGTAGTCTGTTCCTCTGTTAGAAATGTGATGTACTTCACACATTTTCTTTATAGAAATATTAATATAAAACTCAAATATTTACATGCAGTATTTGAGTAAGAGGAGGAATGTCGAACCGTTACACAGAACAGATTGTAGATTTTTCTCCAGAAAATTGTGTTACTGACGGAATGAATAATAAATAATATAATTTCCATCACATCCGGGAAAAACATACTGTATATGCCATAGGGTGACTGTCAAAAACTTGGATTATTTTTTGAGAGATTCAGCTGCTAGTATTGGTTGTTGGGTGGGGGGTTTTTTTAATTAACATGCTCTGTCAGAATAAAAGAAGGAAAGAATTTAGGCATGAGCGAAAAATTTATTCAAAATCTAAAGAAATGTTAATAGTACTCATTTGCAAGTAATCATGAGGCTTTAATGTTTGAAATTGGAGCTACAGCGTATTATATAGAAGCCACAGAATAAGTAATATTTCTTCTTAAAATACTGAAAATTGAGATTGGCAAACCAAATTGCTAATTCTTAAATGATTAAGAAGCTATTTTAATAAAAGGGTAAATGTTTTAAACAAAAGTGAAAGACCTCCATCGAAGTCACTGTGTGCACACTCTTTTAAACACTAAAATAGCTAACAAAGTGCCACTATTACTGTGTCTGTTTATGGCTTGGGGGTCACAGGAGAAGACAGAAATATTCTAACTTTTGTAAAAATATTAAGAACCCTTGAGAAAGTAACCTCTGTCTCAATGATCATTAACACATTCTGATTTTGTTTAAGGAAGAAAATGCACATTTTCCTCTTTCCTGTCTCTTATGTATTCCTCAGGTCTATTGTGTTATTGCTGTAATTCAAAAATCTGCTCTGTAAAATTTTTGACAATAGGCTGCACTTACAAGTTTGTGTGCGAGTCTGGCAAGTTTAAAAAAAAAAATCAAGCAAGCCATTGTAAAAATAGAAACATTAAAGCAATCTGTTATGCTTCTTGTTTACAACTCATCTGACATTAGGCTACTGAGGATTATTACATGTAACAATTATATTTTGATTAGGATAGAGATACGTACAAAAATACTAAAATATTTCTATTTCTACATGAAAGGAAGGTACCTTGTGATTTAATTTCCAAAACATGATGTAAATTTAAAATGTCAGAAAATGTAGAATTATATTCAGTTCTGTTTGTTTTGCAGTATTAATACTTATTACAGTTAAGAGCACGTTACTCTCCCAAACTTCCAGCCTTCAGAGAAGAAGGGGAGAGAGAAAACTGTTACTGGCTTTCTGACAATGGCAGGGAGTGTGTTAAACCAGTGTAAAATTCAATTAAACTGTCTAGCCAGGTTTTTGAAGCTGAAATGCAGACCCTTTCAGTTAAGCTTCTTATTTTCCTGTGACCGACACCGGTGGATACTGTGTTATGCCAAAACCAACAGGCTGTAAAGCACCTTGTTTCATGCTCCTAGTTGATCAATATTTTTATTTTCCAGGCTTGCCCAGAAATATGGAGGCAGTATCACCTAACAGTAAGTAGAAACACCTTTTTTATTTTCTTCTACACCCAGCCTATTTACTCTTCTGTGAACTGCTGACCATAAAATATAGACAAGCATCTTCTTCAAGAAGATAATAAACATCTGAAGAGTTTTTGAACTGAAGAATGCAATGAAACACTGTCACTATTTTTTAAACATCTTTAGAACTTACGATTTTCGTTTTAATACTGTAATCATTAAATGAGTGCCTTGCAGCACTCTCTCCTCTCAGTGACTACATTTACACATATAAAGAGGGTTAAATTTGAAGTTGAGATGCATAGCAGAAGCAATAATCCCATCTCAGATATCCCAGATGCTGGTAAATAATCACCATGTGTGACAAAGCTTTCTTTTTCAATGAGTAAAATAAATCTCAGCTAGAGTGAAGATGTTAAATTGAGCAAATACACTTTACCAACTTTTGCAGGTAATTTCTAATTGGTAAGGATATAGATATAACTTCTTCTTTGGCCTGCATTAGTTACCTTTAATCACTGAAACAAGAAAATAAAACTTCGTGGACAGTGCCAGTGTATTACTTAAGGTTTTTCCTCATATGTAAAATAGAGATAAAAATAAAACAAAATGTGTATAAATTTGGCTAATACTGAAACCTGGAACAATATTTATCTGGTGAAGATAATATTCAATGGATTGGTATCACAAATCTTGAATATACTCATTTATAAAATTATTATACATAAAAACACCTTTAAAGATTAGGATTTTTGCTGTTCATCTGAATCTTTGCTGTTATTGCTATCCAGATTAACCTCGTATGTATTTAGCTGTTATAGATAATTAATCACTGCTGTCCATTCAAAACGAAGTAGAAAAGTTTGTCCACTACTTTTCTTTATGGGTCTTTGGTGTGGGCTTTTTCTCTGGAGCAATAGATGGAATGTGTTTTATAATTTCTTGCCTCCACCTCTTCATGGTAGTGGAAGGCTCCTTTTTCTGTTTTTGCATCTAAATTCAGTGAATAGGAGAAATTTGTGCTTAAAACCTTTTGCTTGTGTTTTCTGCTTAATGATTTTAAAACAAAGATCTGCTTTGGAAATCCTCCACCCTTTTGGAGCATTTATTTCTATTTTAAACAGAATTGGTATAGGCTTTTAAAAAAAAAATCATTATGAGCAAAAGGTGCATTCACTGAGTATTTTTGTTTGCTTTTTAAAAATTGCATGAGGAAAAAGGTAAATACTGTCATTCATTATAATCCCTAAGGGTGCATGTAAAAATTATTTCTGAAATGTTTATGATATTTGGAATCTAATAATCAGAGAGGTATATTAGATGCAGTAATATGTTGGGTTCTGTTTCTTACTGAGGTACAAGATTTAATTTAATTTTAGTCTTGCTTGCCATTGAAAATTCCTCAAAAAGTGAGTTGAAATCAACACTTAGAAAATATTTATTTTTGTAAAAAAGTGTGGGGCAGCTTAAACCTGACCAAGTGGTTACTAGGGCAGAAATTGAGGCATCTGAGGTAGAAAATTTGAATCTGTGAATTTTGTCGAAAGTGTTTGGAGTTTACACTTTGCTTAGTATAAAGCTAACAACATTTGTCAAAGCAAGCTCTTGTTAGAAAATGTAGTAGTTATACATATGAGTGTATTATTAAAAGTACCCATTTTGAAATTCTTAGTGCATTTTAGGGATATTTTGAAATGTGGTCAAATACGGGCATGCAAAGATAAATTGATCATACCCTAGCTACTGATAAATATTTTTTTATTTTGCAGTGAACTGCAAATTATCTGCAAATAATCTACATTTCTGATATGTGGGAAATGCTTTGCACGTCTCCATTTTTTTTTGCATGGGAAGACTCACTTTGACTCCAGGTTACATTAGTAGTCAGATTAAGCCTGGAATTTAAAAATTTCTGTGGTAGAAGACATGCTTGATATTTAAAATAAGTTATTCTTCAAGAAACTGCATTATCTGGATTGTTTAAATGTATCAGTCCCAGCTTTTATTACACCATTTAAATACTCTCTTTTGCACCCAAAGCAAAACAGAAGTAAATAGTATTCTCGCAAGAATCAAAACTTCTGTGTTAGACTAATGTATATTATATATATCTCTTTATAGAGTTGAAACTAAAAAGTCAACAGCTTTTATTCTCATATCAGCATAGTGGTATTTCACTATAGAAATCAGTTTATAATTTTCCTAGTTTAGAATAAAGATTTCTGTACAAACAGGATGCCTGTTTAAAGAAAAATAATAGAAGTTTAAAAAAAAGTGGTTGTTGCTGTGCTGCAGAGGCTGCCTGATATTTAGCAAACAGACTAAGGCTACAGTGAGTTTTTCCTGTGCTTTAGCCATGGATACATCCACTAGAATTAAATTGATTTTGGTAAATTGATCACAAATATCACACATGCAGGTACATATAAGCGCAAATAAAACAAGGCATTCAGGTTTGTAATAAAAGACCATTTTTATAACGTTGCTTACAGACAGCCGTTACAAAGTTTGTCTAAATGTTTTGCATTATATAAAGTATTCTTAGCTAATTACTGTGAATGCTTGTGAAAAACCACACAGCCTTCCACCTTTCTCTTTTGTGAAGCTTTTGGTGATTTTATTCATTATCTGGCTCTTTCCTAAGAGATGGACTGCCATCTATTGACTTCTTGTAGCCCCTGCACAGAAACGTGGATTGACTAGAACAATGCCTAAATAATAAATCCATTCTGCTGTTATGGGTGGTGGTAGGTTTTTGTTTACATTAGCTGTGGTGACAAATTTTGGCACATTACAAATAATTTGTTGTATGGGCAGAAATGTCTTATTCCAACGAAAATAGGCTGCCAGTGCAACTGCATGAGCAGTTGAAAGGGCAAAAAGTATTATAAGCGGAATATTTTAATTTGCCTTTTGATAGAAAAAAGATTATCATATTGTATTCAATGAAGCTTAAATTTAAAGGCTCTATGACAAAGCTTTATAACGGGAAGAAGTTCGTTTCTTTAAACTTGTTCTTTCAACTCTCTTAACTAAAATTATTCTGCAAAAACCCAATCAGTCAGCAGAACAATCCAAATTCCCACTGTGGTTTAAAATAATATTTAATAACCTCTTTATAATGGGGATTTAAAACTTTTACAAATCATTTTCAGTGTGCCTGCTCTCTATGTATTTATCCTATATCAGAAAAGGGAAATTACGCTTGTCAAAACGTATGTTAGGGTTTTCTTCATATAGGTATCTATTTGCAATAAATAGGTCAGTTTTGATACCCGCTTATATTTATCAAAGGGGTTATTATCAATTCAAATAATAACACAAGGACTTTGTTGGTAGATCCAGGATAAACAGTTCTGATCATAGCTTGCTGCAGTGTAAATAATAATACGTGTAATTTTTTCACAGACAAGGCATTTGAAGGTCTTGTAAAGCTCTTTATTCTAGATTACTAGGAAGCTTAGTTTACAACTTTGTCTTTCTAAATGCCAGATGCTCCACAAACCAAGAGAAAAATGGTCTGTGCTCCAAAGGACATGCCATCACATCCCCTTTTCCCACACCGTAAGGATATTGGGGGTGCTGATAGCAGGGTTTTTTCATCCTCAGAATGCCGGGCTCTTTTTCATTCCCTTTCTCTTGTCGTTTCGTATTTCAGCTATAGAGGTAGAGGCGTTTGTTAAGTATTTTGTACTCAAGTGGAGGCCAGTTTACAGCCTTATATTTACAAAACAAAAAGATGTCAGTGGAAAAAATTTGCGAGATCGAGGCACTGTATGGGTTTCATTAGTTTTGTTCAGTTTTGCTGTTTGTTATTAAAAAGCATATAGCAGCGTCCCTCTGAGTTTGGGCTGCTCGCCGATTGCCTCGCTGCATGCCCAGTGGCAGCCCCCCGCTCAAGCGCCCACGTGCTGGAGGAGGAGGGGAGCAATCCCGCCGCACCCCAGTCTCGGGGGTTCGGCGCGGGGTCCGCGGCGGCGCGTTCTGTGGGGGACAGCCCTTCTCCCCAGGTACGGGAACTGCCGTAAACGTTAACGGCTCGGGGCTTCGGGTGGGCAGCGGGACTGGAGCTGGCCTTCCGCTGGGGCACCGCGCCATGGAAGGGAGCCGTTCGCGCCTGGTACCCGAACCAGCGACGGGCCCTGGGGTCCGGACCCGCTCCCGTCCCACGGGTCGCCCTGTGGCTGTGCCGCTGGAGAGGCCTGATGAAGCTGAGGGTAGATAGTGCGCTGCTGTGAGCAGTCGCATTTCCACCCAACAGATGACATCACTGGAGAATAAAGAGGAAATTATTTTCTGCGCATAGTGACCCATGTTTTGCTTCAGGCATGAAGCCGTGCTTCTTCCGTGTGAGCCCCTCTGAAGTGCAGCTCGAACCCCTTCTGCGCGGTGGTACTGGTGGGGGTAACCAGAAGACGTGCAAATGGCCATCTCAGTATTTCGCTATAAAATGGAATACCTGCTGGCTGCAGGGATCTCCCTGCGTATGCTGCACTGCTTCATTGTTCAGAGGGCCTCATGGTACACGAAAACAAACGTAGCCAGTCTGGCTCAGGAGCAAGATGTGGATGCAATAATCAAATAGGAATTAATGTTGCAAATATTAGTATCTTCTTCAGTAAATATCTACAGAGTAATGAAATTCCATGCCTAAAATGGGCAGAGCACAATTATTTTTTTTCTAATGTGTTTCTCGGTATAGATGCATATGTTAAAAAACAAATCCTGCTTGGGTTAGGTGTTTTCTTTCTATAGGGGTTGCTCATTTTTAATAACCTCTTCTTCCCCCTGTACTGCTCTGGCCGTAAGGACTCCTTCCCCCATCCCCTTCCTTCACCAGTCTCATTTATATTAAAGCTCCTAGGCCAAGATGGCCACCAACAGAGTTTTAGAACCATCAGAATTTTTAACTAGCAGAAGCTATCATTTAACATGCTTTTTGACAGTTTGTTAATCTTACTTTTAATCCACTTACATAAAAGAAGGTGAACCAGGAATTGGCTGTTTTGGCCTCTGTGCGTAAAAGACATGAAGGGACAATACATCTTTTGTGTTTAAATTTTGCGCTCGGATTTCTTTGTGTGCATTATTAAAATTCCTCATGGCCTGCCACTTTTTTTCTGAAATGAAAACGTAAGCAGTGTTGCTTAAAGTCAATTTGTATCCTTTAAAATGTGACTTTCAGAAAGAGAAAATTTAAAATACGACTCTGGTAAAAAAATACTTAAGCTTGAGAGAGTGAGCATTTGATTTCCAGAGAAGCTTTGTAGGTTTTGTGCCGTCAGGGAAAGGATGGGTTTAGAAGTATTTCAGGAAGAGATTAAGCCTGGCTTCCCCGTGCACAGGGATGGGGCTGCGGCAGTGGCTGTGAACATGGCTGCAGTGTCAGCTCCTCTGGTATTTGCATGGCGCAAGGCTGCAAAGGCCACAAGGTTGTCGCGTTCATGTTAAATATTTCAGCACTTGACCGGTTTCTCTCCAGGTGCTTTAAGGTTATTTTCATTAACTCTAGTAAAAAAAACCACTTTGTTTATGCTATTTGTTCATATTTTGGAATCACAGGGCAGGCCCCCACGTGTCCGTGCTGCAGTAGCCATTCAGCGGGACGTTTCATGGGGAAGGCAGCCCAAAATTCCTGGGGGTGTGAATTTAGGGTACGGGTGACCCTGCCTCCTGTGGATAGTGGGGAAACACGAACACCTGGAGCGTGACGGTGTCCCCACGCTTGCCCTTGAGGGAAAGGTGCCATTTTTGGTGCTTGGGTTTGTGAAGATTTCATATTCTCTGAAAAGACGTGCTGGCTTCTTCAGCCAAGGGAGGAGGTAGGGGACATCTTGGACAACAACTGGCAGATATTTGGTTTTTGAATTATCTACTTGCATTGTTCAAGCCTGAGCTCTACCGCTTTTTCAAGTGCCGTTCTGTGACAGAGATGCTTCTGAAATGCCTGCCTGCCCTGCACAGTTGTTTTGGTGAAAATAAGTACCTTAGAGGTGGGTTTGTATGCTGTCTAGAGGGTCCCTTGGATTTTATTTTACATTCTATTTATTTTCCCCTACTGATTATAATTTGTCCCGCATTATCGTTCACTTTCAAGTTTAAAATATTTCTGAGGTTATCAGAAACCTAAACCCAAAATTTGTTTATTGCAAAGAAATCATATTTCACAAAAGACAGCATTCTTTCTGATAGCTTTTTTTACAGAAAACAGAATTTCACATCCTGAAATAAGTGTAAGTTTGTGAGTACAAAGCATATCCTATAGCTGTCAGTAAGAAAGCATGCTAGACAGAGTTCTTTCCCAATTTTTACTTTAAAACTGTGTTTAAAATATTACAGGAAAAAGAAGTGGCTTCAATAACTTTATATAAATATGTGACATCTACAAAAAAATACTGTTTAGAGTTTGCTTTTTCATGAAATGTTGGGTTTTAACTAATATCCCTGGACAGTTACAAGTACCGAATAATTAGGGGGTTTTTGTGTGTCGGTTAAGTTGAAATAGGAAGTTCAAACTTGTTATCTGTAAAATGCCAACATGCCTTTGCACTTGCACTTTCTTTCCTGGGAAAGAGTGATGGTGTCTTGGTACCTCTGCTGCAGAGGACAGACCCCTCCCTGGCTGATGCCTGTTTTTACACCCCAGGGTTGTGGTCGTTACCCCAGGTGAGCATCTGGCTCTTGCCAGGCTGCACCAGAAAGCTGCAGGCTCCTGCACGGACCCGAGAGGCCGTTTTGGGTGGGCTGTGTAACCTTCCAGCACCACAGTCATCAGCTGCCACTTACCTTAATAGTGTAAGCATGGCAGAAAGTATGCTTGCTTTCTCTGACGTGTATCTGTCTCATGCTCTTCCCCATCTGCCTCCCCAGAAAATAAAATAAAAGGTGCTTTTAAATTGAGAGTTACAGACTGATTACATCTTGACCAGAAATTGCATTTTGATATATTTCTGGAAGCAGTCTGGGACTGGGGGAAATAGAAAGCTTGGCTGACTGAAGCAAGTAATTTCCATTTCTCTGATTTTGGGGTTCCAAATAACCTCCTCATAGTGTTTGTCTTTGAGTAAGTGGCATCATTCAGAGAATCCCTGACTTCAGTGTGCACATTACTGTTATTTAAGGAACTCTGTGTTCTTCTGCAAAAGCAATATCTTTTGGCCCTGCCTTTAAATGGGAAAAAGAGAAGAGCAGCAGGGGGTGGAAATTAAAAGGGGATGAAAATTAATATATTTTAATATTTTTAATGTTTAGATCTGTGGTTAGCTAACCCATGCATGCCCAGGAAGCTATTTGTGCAGTACGTGACATTTTTCAAGTGCTGTGGCAGCAATCCTGGTGGTGAGATATGCTCACAACTGGAGAAAGGCTGGAGAGAGCTGCTCCCTCCCACACAAACTTGTGGGCAGGAATTGCTCTGTTCGCAACACAGAAACTGCCACGTGCATTCCTCCTTTGCCCAGCATACACCAAAAGTGTTTGATAAGTGGTTAATTAAACAGAAAACAGGATAATCATGGTAAGATTTATTGCTGAAAAGTCTCCCCATCCTATACATAACTGCACTTCTTTTAAGCAAAAGGATTAAGAGGATCTTTTCTTTAATGCTTACAGATTTGGTAAAAATTTTCACTTCTCTTTCCTTTAGTTTGAAAAGGTGAACCTATACAATCATTTAAATAATTTTTACTGGTTTAAGTGTTAACCATCTAAATAAGGAAAATAGAATTTTCAAGCTAGAATGAGATTTTCCATGCCTTTTAAAAACAGGCTATTATTTGAGAAAAAAAAAATTAAATGTTTCTGTGCCCTTTTTCTGCAGTAAATCTGTGTATGACTATTCATATTAAAGCTCCTATATTCCTGCAAATTATTCCCCTGAACTTGGTATTAAGGTGCTTTTTCTCAGTTTTGTTAGAACTTAAGAGTTGGTTTCAAAATTCCATAGGAAAGAAAAACTTATATGTGATCTAGGAGGCATTTCACAACATATAAAAATTACACTGTCCAGTAAGTATTGTAATATGTATTTTGGTGCATTTTTGTATTGCAAAGTGGAAAAAATGTAAAACATCAGTAGAGAGTAAATCTCCATGAACTGTTTGCACGTGTATCCTAACTAGGGACGGCATTTTGCTCATCAAATGTCCACTTAGCAGCCGCTTCTAAATTATGTGCTTTAGTAGTACTGAAAGCGTTGCATTTTATCATACAAATACTTTGCATGTTAAAATGTCACAGGTATTTAGCAACGGCAGTCTATGGAGCTCTGCGCTGGCAGCAGCGTATGTGATCGTCCACGTCGCTGCCAGAGCTGGTAGTTCATCTTGTCAATGATCCGTGTATTAAGAGCAGCCAGGAGCTCAAACCGGTTAGACGGTAACTTTCTCAAGTTATGCTTGATCATGTTAATAATTTACGGATTAGGATTCCCTAAAAGTATTCACTGATTTAATTCTGAGAGGGTCTATCATCTCAATAATATTAATACATCTTGTTAGGTCCTGTCATGTGAATAGAAAAGTTACTATCCCCGTGACAGAATTACCCTGATTCTGATTTCATATTTTGAAAAATCAAGCATAAAGGGAATTAAAAGGAACCAAAGGCCTGTATAAAGCGGCGAGTAGCGTAGAGCCAAGTGCTGTAAGTAGGTACTATTTTACCGCAGTACTGGAGAAGTCTCAGAGCAGTGGATGATTTGCATATATATGCATACGTTGTACCCACATATGGCAAAGGAAGAAGTAAGTCATCCATCAGAATTTTTGGCTTCAGGGGGGTGAAGTTAGGCCTTCAGTTTTAACTTATTTTTGAATGTTAATTTTGGATTAAATGCAAGCATACTCTAACGGGTAAGTGTGACTCTGAAATGGGCATAAACAGCCACCCCCATACTTCACTGGCCCTGGCAGCACCTTGCATCGAAACAGACCATCACACCGCTGCCTTGGCTGGTCTCCTCGCTCCACCAGAAAGTGATAAGCTTTTAGGTGCTGCTTCGTTAGGTGCTTTACTCTGTATCCCGATCCATGCCTGGCCTGAGGAGCGCCCTTTGGCTGGTCGCTCCTCGGTGCCGCAGCGGTGCAGACGGTGCTGCAGCGATGCTGCCTGCATGGCACAGTAGTCCGGCGGGCAGGGGCATGGCAGAGGCTTTGGCTCTCCAGAGGTAGCAGGGGGGCAACGCTACAGGAAGAGGTACTGTTTTTACAGCAGACCAGATGATATATGTGCAAGAAATGGATGGTCACTGCCTGGGTTCAAAGTTTCTCAGAGTCAGCGTCGAGTCCAAAAGCTGCTTGTCCAGTTTTTTCCTTCTTTTTTTTTCCTTCTCCTCAAACTTACAGTTTCTCCGCCTGTAGTAACTACTCATCTTGAAGCTAACAGAAAGTACGTTCGTGTTGTTTCCTGACAATGCAGTTAATTCTGTTTCTAAGGCGTATTTGTAACTTCCTTTGGCACTTAAAAAAATTGAGTGGTGAGTGCCTGTGCACGAGCATACACAAACACTGAAGGATTTCTGTGGGCTATGTGATAACCGTGACACATCTTCTGCTTTAAAATTAATTGCACTGGATTTGCACGTGATAACCAGATTCTGTCTGACTTATTTTGATGGCAGATGAGACCCTGCTTAAATTAATTCTGCTTCTCTCATGATGGTGTGAGGAGGGAAAGAGAGGGAAAATAATAGCACTGAGATACTCAAAAGTTGGCTTGGAGAAAACACTTCTGATCAACGGCGTATTTATGTGATGTGAGAGAGGAGAAATCTGAAATATTTTGATCCATTTTTAGACACTGTAGACTATTCAGGAAGTCCCAAGTTATATTAAAATAAAAACTTTATGGAATTGAGAACGATTTTTAAAAAATCGATGTGCAAGTATGACATGGAAAAGCTTTGGTGTGTTAATGGTTGTATATAGGCTGTCAGACATTTCTTCAAGGACATATTCTGGATGAATGTCACTCATTATAAAGCTAGGTAAAAATAATTATGGTATTACTGAATATATATGATGCTCTTAAATGGAGAATACATGAAAAAATTATGAGGAAATTGATAAACATTAATGTGCACAGTTAACGTGTTGGTAATGTAAGGAAAATGTTTCTCTAAAATTGTCCATCAGTAAAGGACGCTGCAGACTGAAGCTTNGCTGTAAATCATCTAGAATGACAGTAAAAATTAAAACCTTGGGGTTTGTTGGGCTCCCCAGTGTATTGGCTAATAAATATAACCATGCTTTAGTTCCGTTCATCTTCTGATTTTACAGGCTTTGCAAATGTTTGTGTTCAGATTAATGTATAAATGTATGTGTAAGTATGCATATACTTAGTGCGGTGAGTGTACGTGCGTATAGCGGCTGCCCGTGCGCGCTCTCTGCGCGCGTATGCCTGGGCGCGTATATAACAACGTTTGGCGAGTCTCCTAATAAACATTCAAATAAAATATACGTGTCCTCATGCACGAGTCTCCTCCTCCTCCTCCTCCTCCTCCTCCTCCTCCCCCGCCTCTTCCCCGCGCCCACCTCCCCCACCCCACTTCAAAGCTTGTGGTCCTTTTTCCATCCTTGTACTAAAAGGTTTCTTTGTAAGCCAGGCCATTTGTCCATCATTGTTTGGGGTCCAAACAGTGGTAAAATACCCTGTCACCGATCCAGAGTGCTGTGAATGGCAGCTTCTCTCCGGACAATTGGCGGTGGTGCCGAGAAATATTCCTGAGAGGATTATTTAACCTTTCAATTTAGGGGGCACAAAGCCTGGCTGATTAATGAACTTTCTGATGGGCGCTGATAAGCGGATCTATTTCTTTATTTCCTCTAAAAGTGATTCCTTCTCCTGTCCCATATTACTATAATCTTAAACATAAAATGTGGCAAATAGATTAAAAAACAGCACTAAAGAGTTTATCTGGCTGGCAAACTGAAGGAGCTAAATTAAAATTGGTAATGAAAGCAGTGGCTGAGCCCTGTATATGGTTTTTAAATGCGCTGTGTATTTTGAAGAGACTTATTCTCCAGCTTGCCTGGTAATGACTGCTTTTGGTGCACAGTCCGGGGCTGGCTTCTGTTATCCCCCCAAAAAAATGAGTTGTGTTATCTGGATGACTGCAGACACATATGCATCCCCCTTTCTCACTGCATGGGCAGACAAGGTCGATAGCATTACAAGGTATTTGTGGCAGTGCTTGTTTCAGTTTTCAGAGCTGCCAGTTTTCAGCCAGATTTGAATTACAAAAGAAGAAGCTGGCATGAAAATTGAAAGGGTTTATCGGCTAGTCTGAAGCCTCATAGCACATTGCTTATTTATGCAGTCCATTTGCACCAGGAAATGTAAAAAGGAAATACATTTTAAAAATAAGGTCATAAAGACCCAGATATGTTTAAGATGGCAAATAAAATATAGATACCTATAATATCTTTCCAGGAAACGATTTCACTTAATGTTGCACATTACTTCAGAGGAGCATTTATGTTACTGTCATAAATTTGTGCATTTGTGTCACTGTATAGATAGTCTCTGGGGATTAAGAAGGAAGTGTTTGCTAACTTACTTTAAAATTAAAATGGAAGAAAGATAGGTTTGTAGTTTGAGAGCTACATCAGAAATAGTTGAAGTTTAATGCACTGTCCTATTTAAATAACGTTTTGCATTCCGTGTAAAATTAGCCATGGACGACTGGATAGATGCCACCACCTTTGGAGAAAATTGGGATGCCTTTTAAACCATGAAGATTTTGAGGCATTCAGGGATTGTATTGTTGTTATCCTTACTATCTTGCATATATTAATTTCCTCTATGAACTTCAGATTTTTTTGTCCATTTTTCAGAAAAGACTTTTTGAATTAATATTTTAGGTTTTTTTCCTCTGCTTGTAAGAGTATCAAAAGATTACATTCATTTCTTTTAAATATATAATATTGTACTTTTTGTCTCTTCCTCTAATGTTTTCACACAGTCGATTGTAGATACTATTTGCATCTATTTAAAATGCATTATATAAATGTCTTATTTCTTTAGAAAATGACCGCTTCACAGTGCTTGTACTGCGGACCAAACAAGTTAAATTCCTTCTTCTGGGGAAGGCTTTAGTTTTTCAGACTGTGCAATCAAAAAACAAAATTTTGTCCATTGATTTGTAATTTAATGTGTATCTTGTACTTAAAAAAAAAAAAGTTTGGTTAGATCACTGTTTTCTTGGTTATTTTGGTATGTTTTGTAGCTGCCCAAAAGGGTGGAAAGAATGTTATAAGCCCATTTAGTGAACTCAATTACAAGGTTTAATTTGTGGAAAGATACTCAGATGTGACCTCCACAACTCCTGTTGGAAGAGCACATTTTTTTAGATGGCTGAAAAAAATGAAGAAATAAAATTTGGTAAAGTTATTCTATTTATAATTGTTTGGAGTTCGGGGGGGTTAAAAGTCAAAATGCTAAATTTATATGTTTCTCATTTATTAGCATGCATCAAGCTCAGTATGTTTCTGTCATGAATTTTCATAAGGATTTTTACTACGTAGCATGTGTGGCTTAATGATGCAATCACCTGATAGACTAGGAAGACTCCAAAGGAGACGTTCCGGTCTGTTGTGTACATAATTCTTGTTGCAAAAATCTGCCTAATTAAGGAATTACCCAATGGAATGCAAGCCTACTGGGTGCATGACATGGTTAAAGAAAATAACAACAACAAAACCCCTTAGTATAATTACGATATTACATGATATCTTATATTGGCAATTTTTAATATAAGGGAATGATGCTAACCTGCCATTGTTTCAGCTGGTATACAAGTAGATTATGATAATTTGTAAAGGGAAAATAGATGTATAGTTCTCAGTGATAGAGCTGTTCTGACCGTTACCCTGTCCAACTCCAGTCTACAACCCACAGTATGTAATGATTCACTTGATGATCATCTTTCAGTAGCTCAAGAAATTGGTGAGACATCACTGCTAATGAGTTTTATTCCCAGCCTTATGTCTTGTTTGTCTCAGTGAGTGGCACAAAACCAGACTGTGCAGTACGCAGAACTCGTGCATCGGTTGTGGTGGGCACTTTGTTGGAAGGAGTGCGCCGGATCTGCTCTTTGGGTTGTGTAGGTGTGTCCTCCCCACACGCTTCTTTCTTTAGTCCACTGTTTAATTACTTATCTTTAGAGTGCAACAAGAAATATCAGCAAAAATTATCTGATAGATTAAGCATGAGCATAGCAATTGATATAATGGATCAGAAGAAATAACTGTCTCTTCTTGGCATGCGAGAACTGTGCTGGGTGGTTTGGAGGAGGTGTATGTAGCCATAGCTAGGCAGCCCTGGGGCGTGCTCAGTGAGGAGTTTACCAGATTGATGCTAACACGGAGTGGCCCAAACTGGTGTTGGACGTAACCAAAAAAAAAACCTCAGTGCAAGCCTTAGGCAGAGGCATCGTGGCTGATGGATCGATGAAGGGCATGACCTTTGTTTCATCTGATCACGAGACTCTGGACAGCATGGGGGACTTTTCTGAATCTTATTTAGTTAGCGTGGTTTCGGTGGCACACGAGGTAGGGTGGAAAGCTTTTCTTTTGGCAGGTACTTTATCGGTTTGTGCCCGGTGCACCCTTGTGAGTCGTGAGAGATGGCTCTGCTCAGGTCGGGCTCAAGCTGCCCTTGGTTGTCAGTGAAGCTGGGTGTGTGTCGCCGTACCGGTCTGAATCACGAAGCGTGCCATTGTGCGTTACGCTGTACTGTAGAAGTCAATTGTCACGGCTAGCTGTGCGATGCATTTGTCCAACACGGGCAGTGTGAGTTGCGCGAAAGGGCCTCACCTCTGGTCCTCCACACCATCAGGATCCATGCGTTGCATAATACGGAGGAGCAGAGAAATACACAAAAACGAAGGTCAGAAGATTTTCCTTAATTAGTGAGATTTAGCCAGATTGCAGATCCTAAGTAGTAATGAGCTTCATAAAAGCGAGCCCTCATTGGATCAAAGTCGGTGCAGATAAGGGGAGCTCAAGGTCACAGAGGGAGCTGCCCAGCAGGTCCATTTGCATAAAAAATTACTGTCAGAAATAGGCCAGAGAGGCAGCCCTGGCATTTTGATCTCTTGGCCTTTGTCATGGAGATTCCTAGTTGAGAAGGGAGGAAGGCCAGTGTCCCAGATAATGATTAACTGTTTTAATGGCATTCATTCATTCATTCCGCACTAACTACTCATGCAGAAAAAAGGGTTATGTAAAATGACATTAGAAGAAAAATCATTTGTAATCGTTGCATCAGGCTGCACTTTGAGGAGACATTAGGAGTAAATCCATGGCGTGGTAGGCTTATGCTTTATCTTCTGATATTTACTGAGTTTACTGGTGCATGAAAAGCTTTCAGCAAGAATAGCAGATGGGATGGACCTTTCATAGGTAATGCTATCTACCAGGTTATTACTTCTATATATTGATAGTGAAGTAATCTCCAAGATATCACCCTACAAATATAGATTATTTAAATGTTTGTAACAAAAAAAACCTATAACATAAAGAAGCTACGTTCATGAATAGTTTATTTAGTACCCATATGGCTGGAGTCTTTAGATGCTTTTTTAAGCCTTAAATAATAAGAAAACAGGGTTTATAACATGCGCGTTTCCTTTTTGTTTGGCTTTGGAAGGGAGTAAAGTTATGTACAGTTGTAATCCGACTTGCAAGTATTCAGTTTAATTTGTTTCCGTAAATGTGACCTTTTCTGTTAACTGAACAAAAGGAGATGGGGCGGGGGGAGCTGGCCCGGAGGGGGTGCAGAGGAGGGAGGTTGGGGTCACAGGGTGTGTGTTCCCAATAAATGGGAGAGTCTGCAGGACTCCTGCACTAGAGGAAAGCCCCGGCGTATCTGTTCAAGCCCGGCTTTCAGGCGAGGTTGTCCCCAGTGAGGCGAGGCCGCTCCGCGGGCACTCGGCTCCCGCTGGCAACGCGACGGCAGCGGGGGACAGCGGCGCAGCCGGCGCGGCGCGCGGCCGACAAGTTCCCGCTGGATCGCTGTTAGCCACGGAGACCTGCAAGCGTTCGGTAGTGGGAGGCATACCCGCGAGCCAACGCCAGGCATAATTTATGAGTCAGGTGAGTTACTCGCATCTCCTGCTGCGTGTTTAACGTTTGGATTACACTGAGGCACCTATTGAAGGAGGTTCAATAGGTCAGGCCTGCGTAAAGGCTCTTTACTTACTAATTTAGCCCTGTAAATCACTACAGCGCTCTGGTGAGCGTGCTCCATTTCTTGTCAACGTCCATACAGCTGGCATTTATTTTCAAAAGTCCAATTCAAAACAGTGTCAGATCTGCCTTATCTTTTTTTGCAAAAAGTAGTAGTGTTTTGAACTCAGTGCGAATTTTACTAGAGTTTCAGTACAAGAACAGTAACAATGACCAGAATCATAATTATTTATGTTAGGGGATGACCATTCAGCAGATGAAGGTGTCAGACTCTTCAGCAGGCATTCTGGCAGACAGCATCTTGGAATGTAAAGGATCGTGCCTCTGGAATAATACATGTTTTTTGTAACTGCGTGTTATTGTTACACTGCACCTTGCAAAGACCAGGGAGTATAATTATGTCATTTTCAGACTGACTTTGTGGTTCATTTTAAGGCCTAGCTGGCAGAAAGCCGAAGAGTAAGGTAATTGTCTTGATTTTATTCTTGACAGCTGTACTGTACTAGTATTCTGGTCTCAGAGCTCTCTAGCAGACAGGTACTGACTGAAGGAACCTGTTGGGGTTTTGTGGCAGTATCCCAGTGTGGGCTTCAGTGAACGTCAGCTTTGAAAACAGATTTAATATGGGTAAAATTCTGCATGGTGGGAAGGCAGAGGAGGGTGTCACTTGTAGGATTTATTTCTGCTTTTTAGGAGCCCTGTCCAAAGTGAGGGTGATTTCTGGGGCCACTCCTCATGCTGAAAACTAACTAGAATACAGGTGATTGATCCAGTAAATTAAACACACAAATTTTTCCTCAAGGGGATTATACGAATGTTTGCATTTGGGTGTTTTTTTTTTATCCTTGCCTTTTCTATGTATTTATGAGAAACAAATACCTGAAAAACTAAGCCAGCTTAGGAAGTCACTTTTACACTACCATTAGCGGGAGAGCTCCTGCTGTAAGACATGGATAAGAAATATACAGATTACTTTATAGGTGGTGGTTTTCTTCCTTTCCCTGTTTCCCCGCCTTTTGTCACAAGCCACTGTTGGATGAGTGACTCTTCTTAGTCTTCCTTTAGCCTCCTCTGGTGAGTGAATATGAACTAAGGAACATGAATCTGAAACACACATTCAAACCCAAGGCTGAAGAGGTTCAAAATAAGGTGACCCTGCAAGTGTGATCAGATTCATAAAAAACAGAATTGGAAGATTTCTGTTGTGTCTGCCTATTTTACAAGCAGTGCTGTCATTCTTCTGGAGGCTATGCAGGAGAACACAGCTGCTCTAACACTAGAAGAGTGTGGTGATACAGATTTAAAGAGAAAAAAGCAATTCCTGCAATGAGGTTCACCAAGCAGTACTAATTTCTTTGAAATCTAGGCCACTCTTCTGTGCTCCTTTAGCGCCAGAGAGAAGGAAATCCAATGCCAAAAGCAATAAGGTTGCTCTTCTGCCCCACTGCGTTTTAGCCGGAATTCATGCACCCCTTGTTTGTACTTGTGCCACCTTTTGCTAGGCATGGGCTCTGTCGCAGTTACTTCTCCAGGGGATGAATGTGCTTGCGCATGTGAAAAGTGAAGGAAGAGACAATGTGTTCACCTATTCAAACTTAGTGGTGCTCAGTGGGGAAAAGAAAAAGAGCTGCCTGTTCCCCTGAATTCGATGGGGCGTGCTAAATCTTCCTTTGCCCTACATAAGCCCCAAAACAGCTATGGACCGTAGCATCGTGTCTTCTCTGCTGGGAGCAGAACCGGTACCCCCTTCTCTTGGAAGAACCGGCAGGTTCTCCTGCAGCGCGTCTGCTTCTGGGCACTGCTGTTGGCAGCGGGTGTAGGCTTGGGAATGCAGTGGGTGAAGGCCCCATACCTCTGCCAGGTCTTTGCCCTATTGCTTTAAGCAAGACTAGTTCAGCAATACACAAATGCGCCTATCCAGCTGGTGGATGCAGTATCTGATGGCCCTGTCCATCCCCGGGGATGGTGGGGCATCACTGAGAGGGAGAGGGTGCTGGGAGACAAGGAGGAGGGGAGAGAGATAAATCAGCAGCCTATTTTCTTGTATTCAGAGCTGAAATAACATGGCCAGGTGGAATAGATACTGGGGATGCCTCTTCCCACCTCATTTGTGATGCTCAGGCTGAACCTTGCTCTGCAAAATTACAGTAGTATGAGTCACTTGCTTCTTTTTCAAACTTAATATTCCAACAGCAAGCAGGAATGTATTGGTTTAAGCATAATAAAATTATATAATTTTAATTTATTTTTAATTCAGCACTCAGAATACTGGCAGACCTAATTCTTGCCTATTTCCATCTTTCAGACAAAGTCGGGACCAATCAAGGCGGCCAGTTCTCGCTTGAAGCGTTCTGCTTTAGTGTACTGCTACAACTGTTCCCGGAAAGGACATTTTGGACATGTAAGTGTCAGCAGCCTCTGCCTCAGTGTTGAATATGTCCCTGGGGTAGAAATTCTTCTCTGCCATGGTCTATAGTTGGAGAAAAGAGCTGGAAGAGTCAAGCTAATGCTGTACGAAGGGCTGCTCTAATTAAATGTTTGTGACTTTGCAGCACTGCTGCAATCAGTGGGGGCCAACGTATAAAGTGATCTCACACATCTAATTTAAAGTTATGGAGGAAAAGAAAAGTTACTATCTCTCCTTGGCAGGTTTATTGATTTGTTTTTTAAATCTTAAATCAAAATGAGACTGCCTGGGAGAGAGAATGTTCATTGGAAAACAGACAGTTGCTGAGCAGAGCTTTTTTTTTTCCTTTCTTTCTTTCCTTCTATTTTTTCCCATGGCTCCTGGAATGAAATATTAGTGCCTTACTGCCACGTTCAGCATCATGTAAGATTTTTCACCATAATCAGCTCAACAGTTTGAATGCACGTTTTAGGACTTTTCCATTTCTCCCTGCTTTTGATGATCCTTATTTGTATTTTCTTAGTTTAAATCAACATCTGAATTAAGTTTGACATCATCCTTCTATAAGGTGCACAGCCTGGTGAAGGAGAACATCATGAGCCTTAAGTGGCTTCAGTAAAAACCGGAGGTGTGCTGCATCTTCTAGGGTTGCTTGGTGATGTTTATCACCTTTTTCAACCCCCTGTTGTGACAAGCGCAGCTTTCTACCTGCAAGTATCAACACCAAACAATGTTAGTTCTTTTCTTTTATGGAATCAGTCCAGAAGACACAAGTATTCCCGAAACTGAATGGTACTCATGCATCAGATGGGTTAAGTTTATAGTTTCCGACAGCTTAGAGATAGCAAATTCCCAGCAAATTCCTTCCTTCTCTCCTGCATGCTCTGTGTGTCGACTCCTACAACTACTGAAGATGTATCCTTAGAAGTTGCTGTTTTCAGCTAAATAGTTAATTCCTGTGGGAAGCAGTGGGACAGGTAGGGCAGGTTTGCTGGGGTCTTCTCATGGCAGAGCTGAAAGACAGACAGAAGATTTTTAACACCAAGCTGTCTTTGGAGACAAGTGAGGATTTTCCTCAACACAAGTGGTGTGTCGAGACCATCACGTATGTCCAGGACATGCTGTGGCCTGCACAGGTGAGTTGGAGGAGACAGGAAATAAGCAGCTGTTGCAGTCCAAGCTCAGTAAGAGACGAGCATGTGCCAGCAGCCTGGTGTCACCCCTGGCATGGCAGGAGCATAGGCACTGCCTTGGCTGTGGTACAGGAGTCCAAATCCTTGGCTTCACCTGCAAGACATCTGCTCAAGACACAGCTACACATGCGGCAGCAGTGTGAGACCTCAGTGATACAGCCATGTGAACTGGCTTGTCCTGCCTGCTGTTTGGAACTAGAACTATGAAACCTCTGAAAGCAGCACTGAAACTGATCCTGCTAAACAAAACCATAATAAAGTCCCTGCCAGCAATAGAGACACTAAAATGAGCATATACAATAAAAGCTGAAGTGACAGGATTGAAGAAGAAGAAGTGAGACTGCTGGCGGTGGATAAGGAACATTTTACTAAACTGTCAGAAAATGGCATTCAAGGGAGGTAGACATACATGGATACAAATAAGGCTGCTGTAAAAATAATTAATAAATATGTGTGAGGAGCTGGTAGTAATTACTTGGATAGAAAATGGTAGAAACTGTATAAAATCAGTAAGGGAGTAAAGTGACTCAAGGACAACACCTTATGGCTGTCAAAGTTAAAGAAGATAAGGCAGTATTTTTACTAGCATGCAACAAGCAGAAGTAGCCCAAGCAATGACTGAATGAAAATGGAAAAGTCAAAACCAACACAGAAGGGCAGAAATACTCAAACCCAGGTTTTTCCATATGCATACAGAAAAATGTCCAGGACACACACTAGGTTATGTAATGGTAACGGAGTATTTGCCCTCAACTCACTAAACCTTCTGTCCAAGAGTGGCTGAGAAAATGGGACTGGTGGCCTGCATGTGCATCTTGACAGTGACCCAGCTGGACCCGCAATGCATCTGAGATTTGCAGCTCTCACTGGCTAAGAAAACTGAGGTGATAATCAGAGCCTGAGTTCATGCAGTGAGCAGCTCTGTCAGATCTTGAAAGATCTGCCTATAATTTGGGGGGGAAGAGGAGGTTTGTGGGTGGTTTTTTTTGTTTGTTTGGGTTTTTTAATTTAAATATTTTTACACAGGTGAAAATCACTTGTGATGACAAGCATCTCGTAACATTTTTCCCATTTCTGTACCATTTCTGTACCTCAGGGACCCTGTTGTATTGCCTTTTTTGAGCAGTTAAAGCAGAGGAATAACAAACTGACCAAGAAAAGGCTTGGGCTAGCTTTGTATAGATGCACCATAATCAGTGCTTCCCATTGCAGTCTATTTCCTTTCATGTTACCATATGATCTAGTTTAGGGACACCTCAAATTCCTTTTCTTTGCTAGAGGTCTAGGGAAACCTTTTCCAAAAGCAGAGGCAAGAGCAAAAAACTTGCTAAATCTCAGCATTAACTGTGCAGTTCCAGTAAGGAGGTCATTGCAGATCACTTCTTCTTCTTTGTAGAAGTGGAAATAGTTAAGACATAAAGTGTCAGAGGTTCCAACACCTGGCAGTTATGTTTCCTGAATTTGCTCTCTTGTTTATTAAGACAGTCATATTTTTATGTAACTCTGAGGGAGGTAGGTAGAAGACCCAGGAAGGGTGAGAGAGGAGGTTTCTGCATGGGGGCAATAGCTGGCTGTTCAAGGTGTTCAGTGTGAAATACAGTCTTCCAGGATATGCGTATCTCAGATGAATAGCTACTGAGAACGGCCTCAGGCGACGGGTGGCCTCACATGCTCCCTCCTAGGTCCCTTTCAGCCTGATTTTGCAGTGGGGTAAGGCTGAGCCCTCAGACTTGAGTAGGCTCCAGCTGTGAGCTGCCATTGCTCGTCCGCACTCCTCCATGCATGTAGAGATGAGCCAGTTGTCACAAAACCTTACACATAACCCAAGAAAGGTTGTCACATAACCTAACGCTTTTGGAGGACACCACAGAAAATAACCTGATTCTTCATTTAATTTCAGCCAAGCAAAGGCCCAATGCAAGCTGAGAAATATGAAATACATCTGAAATGCATCTTTGATGTACTCTGCCTTTAAAAAAGAGAGGGTAGGAGGCAGGAGAACACACAGGGAGAGGTGGCACTGAGTGGTGGAAATAGCAAATGCAAGAAGGAAGGCTGCTTCACTTGTGGTGGAGGTGCTGGGAGGGAGTGAAAGCTCCTGACAGTTTCTTGAGAATGGCAAGGCACAGAGCTCGTTACATTTGTGCGGTGTCCAAGAAGTAGAAAGAAGATGTTGCAAAACACAACAGTTAACAAGCAATTTACAAGTAGAAGAAAGCATCAGTTAATATCACATGGTACCCTGAAAAAAAAGTGAGAATCATAGGAAGCATCCCAGTTAGCCTGGCTCACAGGACATTGCTAAAACTTTGTGTACAGTGGTGAAAAAAAAAAATCACATTCCTGAATCACGTGTTTGGGAAATAGGCTGACACGCACGTGATGCAAGAGCCAGCCCCTTCCTCATCTCAGCTGACTGTTCAGGGCTCTCTTCCTCTTCCCTGCAATCTGATGTGCTTGCACAGCAGTCTCCTGCAGGATTTGCTTTTGTTTTGTATCCGTGAGAAAACTGCATGCAATCAGACACACCGTTCTGGCTGCAGATGGGCTGTGTGGGGAGGATGCTGCCCCTGGCTCCTCACCGCTGCTTGCTTCTTCCCTCAGCCCACCCCACCTTTTGAGTTTGCCACATTTCTGCACATGCTTTCACTCCAAACGATCCAGGTTAAAAGAGCTCCCCTGCAATTAGAAGTATTTGTCTTTCAAGGAGATCGGGCATGTGGTTCTGCTGGGAGACCAGAGAGGGCAGCGAGAAGCAGTGACAGCAGGTAGGGGGTGGACCTGGCCCGGCTGCAGGCAGGACAGCCCTGTTCCCCAGATCCAACAGCTCCTTCTGCAGCTTGCCTCATATTTACCTAGTGCTCACCTGCTTCTAGTCCTCTGCTTCTGTCAGCGCTACAGATGTGTAGTAATTGCAGGAAGATACAGGATTCCTTCCGTTTGCTGCGAGAGGACTGCAGCTTGGCTCGTGTAATGCATGTTTTTCTGTGTGCACAAGAAGAGTTATTGTACGGTAATAAACTTACCAGTGTTTAAAGAATTGCTGGCCACATTCTCCGCAAGTACAGACCAGCACCTGCAGAATCTGACCCGTTTCCCTTCCAGGAGAATTGCAGCTCAGCCACACCTAGTGACTTGAAATGTGTTTTGCAGGAATGCTCAGAAAAGCGGATGCATGGGAGCATGTTCCCCACTTCTCCATTCATCTACTGCTATGATGATGAATATGAAACAAACAGAAGAGCGAACAGATTAAAAAGAAAGGTTGCAGGTACAGTATATTTTGGAGATCCCTCCTGCCTTTCAGTTCTTTGAAATACTTTATTCTGTGCTTGCTGCTCTTAGAAATATTGTGGGATTATTTTCATGTGTTGAGAAAAGCTATAGGGATTTGAACAGATAGCCTAGCGGTAGTAAAAGATTTTTGACTTTATTCATCCATGTCTATCATGGAAATTTATTGTGTCAAAGCTGCTAGGTGGGTGTTGTCAGATGTTTTAATTCTAAAAACTTCACTGACATTAAAAATGCTATAAACTAGCAGAAAGAGGGTTAAACTATAATTTGTTACGGTTCTAGTCTGTTGACAAAAAAACCCAAACGCTATTTTTTCCTAACTAACTTCATACACAAGGAAAGCTGTGATGGCTCAGGCACTAGGTTTTAGGTTTTCTGCAGGGGTATTGAAATAAACGGCTCTGTTTTACAGAACTACAGGGAGCCGGCCTTCTGCCAGAACACTCACAGACACCATGGCAGGAAGAAAAACATGGTGGGCACAGGCATAAGAAAAGGAGCAAGCCTTGGAAAGAACACGGGAACCAGAACAACGATGGCAAGTGTTACAAAAGGATGATGTCCCAGCCAGAGGAACACAGAAGTAATGTTGAAGTTGGCCACAAGATGGAGGAGGACTTCCCTAGAGGGTGTAAAAGGCAGGCATGTAAGGGCAGCAAAATCTATCACAAGTCCGTTTACCGGCTATTCTCAGGCAGCAAGACTGCGTATGTGCAGGAGCCTCTGGAAGGTACTAAGAGGAAGAAGAAAAGGAAGAAGCAGAAACACAGTAGTCCTGATATCGATGAGAATTTATTCCTCATAAAACAGAGTAGGAAGAAGTCCAAACAGAAATCCTGGTGATGAAGAGGTAGATAGGTAGCACCAGCATTTACTGGCTCTGGCTCTGCCTTCTGTTTATTTTTGTTCCTCTCTTAGCACACTGAATTTGAGTCCGTCCCTGAACCCAGGCAGGCATGCCCAGGCACCAGTCATACATCTAGCATCCACCTCTGCTCCTGAAAGGGGGTGCTCTGTCTGTCGTGAACTGTCCGTCTCACAGGTGGGACTGGGTGCTCATGTCTGGAATGGCTGTACTTTTGAGCAGTCCCAGAATAGGCTGTAAGTTTATTTTCTTTGCTTGGTGGGGGAGCGGGGAGGGAAAGGGGCCATGCTGTGTTTGGTAGGTTTTGTTTCTTCACCAGTGAGATGTTACTCTGCCTGTCAGAGCAGGATCTGCTGCTAGAGAGCATGATCCTTTGGAGCTGATGCTGGAGAGACTCTCATGTTAGGAGGAGTCAGGCTGGAGGCCAGGGATGTGGATGTAAAGCACATTTCCCGCAGCCACTCAATCCTTTCCAGAGTGCAGCTGGGCACCTTTTTACTTCTGTCCGTCCTGGAAGGTACTGTGAAGTCATTGCCTTGCACTTTGGCACTTGACACTCTCTTGCCTTCTGCTCCAAATTGGTGTCGTGAATCCACTGCTCTCGGTGCCACAGCTTTCAGTGCCAAGCACAGGTGAGCCCTGTGCGAGCCTGTTTCTGTCTTTGGCAACTAGTCAGCACAGCAGAAGAAAGCAGCTGAGAAACAGAAGAGTTTACATCTTGAATTACGTATGTCCTCGTTCCCCTTGTTGTGGAAGTTGTTTCTGGAGAAAAGATAGCAGAGTATGAAAAATATATTTGATTCCAGACATAGTGTGCTAAAATTTATTAAAGACAGTTATTTTTGTACACTGGAGTTCAACAAGTGTGTTGTTAAAAGCTTTGTAAGAATAAATGCTTCATCAAAGGAACAACCCAAATAAAATCTTACATGAGGAATATAAAAAAAATGTAGGTTTGTTCTATATTTTCTTGCATTAGCAAGCATAATTAAAAACAGTGTCTGCTTCCTTTCCTGAGCTGAAACTGCAGCACCTCTGGCAAGAGATTTTCTGGTTTTGAAAAGGAAATTATCTATCCTCTACTGATTCATGACCTACTCTATACTACACCACTGCTTTTGCTAAGCAACTGATAGTACCTTAACAGCACAATTTCATAAAGGTACATGTTTTACTACAGGTACAATTCTCACTAAGAAACGGGCCTTTGGCTATGGTTGTGTTTCAAAATTAAACAGTATTTGTAACCTGTGCTAATGCAGGGATATCTGAGGCGGGGAAATGGGTGCACTATAGAAAATATTCAGGGCTGTCATTCTGACAGTAGTATTCCATGCTGGTAGTCCCTAAGTTAATCAGCTTTTTGTTTTGTAAGGTTACCAGTGAGAACAGTGGTATTTTAGTGGCTTACCACCTCCACTCAGAGGTGTTTGGAGCAGAGCTATGCCTACATAATACTTGGGAACCTAATGCCCAGTTTTGTTTAAGTGTGTCCTTGCTGGTAACTGAAATTCATTTTTACTTAACTTGATTGATTATTTGATTGAAAAGTTCCTGATGATATCGCAAAAGTAAATCACTTTTAGCCCTAATAGAAAAAAAAAATCTTCTCCTGAAAAGTCTTGCCTCTAACATTGAAATTGGTCTTTCCCTGTGTGCTGTGCTTTCCATTCCTTTCTGTTTATCAATATCTGGTTCTATTTGAACAAAAGTCTCCAGCAGCCTTTAGCAGAACCAGCCTATGGACTGGTAGATAGGGAAGGAGGGTTGTTTAAATCAAGTCTTGAGATCAACTTTCCTGATGCATCGGTTTGGTCACGAGGCCACCTAGGTTGTCACAAGGTGAGCACATCTCTTCTCCAGGAGCTGCACCCTTCTTGCTCTGGTGTCCCCTAACACTTCCTTGGACAGAAGTGTTACAATGAAGGGGGTTCCAAAAGGGACCGGATTCTCCATCTGCAAGAGATGGCTCAGGCGTCAGGAGTTACCACTGTCTGGGGGTACGTAATCAGCCTGTACCTACTGTACACAGACAGCGTGCAGGGATGGAAAATCTCTGCCCTCATAGAGGGTGACTGTGACTGCTGTCAGAGGATTGCTTCCTAGCAGCTCTTCTACCTCCAGGGATAACTAGAAAGCACAGAAGTATAAAAGTAGGGAATGAACAACACCCCTAACCTGTGGTTAGGCAGATTTTAGGGAATTTTGCCTCACAGAACTGTTTTCTCCACTGTTTTTCAAGCTAATATTCAGTAAGTTGAGGCGGGTGGGTTAAGGTTAAAATGACTCAGTGAAATTGTGGCCTCACCATTCTCCTCACTGTCCAATAGTGCGATAAGGACTGGTCCATACTCTGGAGAGTTTCCAGATCCTCCATGCCTCTCGTTTACTGGAGAACATCAAGAGCAGGTAGTTTTCTGCTTCATTCCCCCAAAACTGAAGCAGCTGTGTCTTCAACAATGTCCAAGAGGCCAAGGAGAAAACTGTGAACTGCAATAGCATCTAATGAGAGATCACTCTGAGCTGTCAGTCTGTTTTGAGGTGTTTTATGGGTGCTGTGTGGTGTGCCGTAAAAGAAATAAGACAGATGCTCTTGGATGTGAAGGGCAGGAGAGCATTATTCTGATGGCCACCAGGGTAGCATGCTCTGGAGAGGTTCCCCACAGAGACCCCCTCAGAGTCTGTACCTCTGGCTGCCCTCATTCCACCATTCTCTTCCTCATTTTCAAAGGAAACTCCAAGGAGATAGAAAGTGCAATTTACGCCAGGCATTATGCAATGGCTTTATGTTATGATGTATTATTTAGCAGCCTAGCTAATGTGAGAGGCGAGATTGGTAGTGGGAAAATGATACATGCTGAAATTGCTCATCACAAGAAAGTCTATCAATATTAGTATTGCCATGCTAATGAGGCTGCTGTAGACTGATACACCAGCTCAGGGGGAGCGATGTAGCCCCTGTGCATAAGAGGTGCAGCTGCCTTTGCACTGCCTGTGTGCAATGTCAAATAGCGGTCAGATGTGGAGCAAGTCGGAGTTTTTCCTAACTCCTCCTCTAAAGATAAGGCTCCTGGCCACTGTGGCAGGACTTAAGCCAGCCAGGAGTCCCAGGTTAGTTCTCTGATGCTCAGTGGCTTCAGACAACAATATTGCACCTTGGACTCTTCTGTGGAATTTTTCAAAAGCAGTTATGTGCTGGTGAGCAAAAGCCTGCCTTGTCATGGGAAGCTAATGGTGGAAGGTCTAGGCAAGGTGTGTAACTTACACAAGTGCTTGGGTGAAATCCACAGAAGCCTGGCTGTAGATTGTGGCTTCTGTCTGTCACTGGCAGGGACTGTTGAAAGCACCAGATGATACGTTTGTGGTGAAAATGTCTCTGGCTTTCCTTCTGAGTGCTGCAGCTGCCCCATCCTGCAGATATCTAACCTGGCTTTTCCTCTGATGGATGTCTGTTGATTGTGGCTGCAAGGCAGTGACTAAAAGCGCAGAGAAAGCAGGGTATTTGGGACCATGGGAAGAGGGAAAGATAAACCAGCAACACTTGGAAGCAGATGGGAACTGGATGAAAGAACTTCTAGCAACCTTGCAGGTGAAGACCAGGATCTGACAGAGCAGTGTTGCAGTGCAGCTCCCAAGCTGAACACGAGCAGCAAAGCTGTGGTAAAAAGCAAGATACTGCAGCAACATATCCAAACTGGAGCATTAACCATAAGTCCACTTAGGCCATGCCAGGTTAAGACAGCAGCTCAAATACTGACCCAAGTACTGCACAGCAAGACAGAGCGAATCTGTGCTAGGCGGCCCACCAGAGAACTGGGAGAATCAGTGGGTCCAGATAATGCAACTAGCAAGGACAGACTGACATGAATGAGGCTGTTTCTGTCTAGAGGAAAGCAGCTGCGTACATAAGGTGCGAAGGAAAATGGCTTTTCTTAATATGGGGGTGAGTAGGACAACAAAGCACACACTTAAAGAACAGCGAGAAAGGTGTAGCTGAGACACCAAGAAAAAGGGCCTTAAAATGGTAAAGGTAGGGGACCGCGGCGGGTTGTTTGAGGAGGGCATGCAGTCTTGCTGGCGGGTTTCAGGGAAATGTTGAACAAACATCTGCTGGAGACGACAGAGATGGCTGAGCAAGCCCATGAGTGGGTGGACTGCTGAGGTCCCTTTCTTCAGTGGTCCCTCAGCAGTCTGGTCGTGCCCTCCTTTCTGTGTAAGTAGCCGTGCCCTGAGCTGCTGTTGGGCAGAGTGAGGGCAAGCATGCCCATGGCTAGGCACTGCTGGAGCAGGGAGCAGGAGAACCAGGACTTTCACATCCCACCAGCTGCATAGGACTGCCCTGTCGTCAGCAATTGCTCCCCAGGACAGGGTAGTGCTCAGGTGCCTGAAACTCAGCGCCCCACATCTCACAAGCATACTCCACCCCAGCTTCAAAACTTTCCCTCAGACCAGGAACCTGGCAAGGTGCAGTGAGACAAGGATTTGTCTCTTCCCAGCCAGCAGGACTGTAGCAGGACCCTCATTTGCAGACACGTTTCCAGCCCCAGAGATGGAGTCCCACAGTGTACACCCAGTCAGTAAACCTTTTCCCCCAAAATCATTAAACTCCACATCAACCAGTCCAGAAACTGTCTCCAGTTACCTGCTGGAGAAGCGAGACTGAGCATGTGGTCTGAGTGAGAAAGATCTCCGCTCACGGATCTCTTTCTTGGGCCGCTTGAAACAAAATGGGTGGCGTCCAGCACCAGCAGGCTGTTGCTGATAACCAGTGCCTCCCAGCACTACCAGTAAGGCTTCTGTCTAGCACCTGATGACTTTTACAGAACTTATATTGCAGAAATAATAGAGTTGAAGATGCTTTTGCATTAGATGAGAAGGACAGGGTAAGGAAAATGGCAAAAAAAGGTTGATGCATTTTCTATCACCAAAAATACCACCACATTACGTACTAGTTAAAGGAAAGCACTGCATTAAAATCCTGTTCTGGGCCAGGCGACTTGCAGACCGAGTCATTTTAATCAAGCTCCATTTTATCCTATTAAACCAAAATGTACTTCAGCCTGTCATTCCTCCCACCTGCCTTTCCCCTCTCCTTTAAAGAACTGTCAGGCTTTACTCCAGAGATGCCTAGGACTGAAAAACATGCTTATCCCAGGAGAGGATAGTGTCTCAAGGTCACAGTTGATGTGCACTGGTGAAGCAGCATGAGGAAACCTACATTGCGTGAATAAATAAAGGGCTGTAGCTCAGCCCAGACTCTGTGGAGGAGACAAGGTGGATGAATCAAAAGGTCAGAGTCTTGTCTGATAATGGGGGCAGTTGTCCCAGGAGTGAAGAGGGGAGAAGGGAGTATTTGGTCTATGATTTGTTGCAGCCACTACATAGCAAGGTTGAGGAAGGAAGGAATACTGTGATTTGAGGTGTACATCTCCGCAGCATACCAGCATGCACTGGAAAGGAATTTAGCGTGTCTTTGGAACACAGTGGAACAGAGGGCTGACTCCTCCTTGAAGCTTTCTTTTCCCTAAGTCTGCCTAAAAATATCTCTCTCTCTCTCCCTCTCTCTCTCTCTCAGCATGAGCTATTGTAGAATCTGTTGGGAAAGTCATTTAACCAAGCGTGTCTGAGCTACATGGCCACACTGTACAGCGCCACTGGGAGCAGTGACCAGGGTTTCAGGTGCTGAGAGCTGCCCCACGTGCCCCCATGCAGCTGGTGATACCTGGGGCACTGCGGCTGCATCCCGACGTGGAGCCCTCCTGCACAGCCCCAAAGCAGAAAGGTGATCTGCTCCCATGTCACCAATGCTGCGCAGGTCTCCAGCCAGAATATCAGGAGAGCACCAGGTATGAGCAGTATCCTGCTGATGGCAGGGCCAGAATTCAGGGCTTCCCCCACCAGACAACTCTGCTACCGAGGTGCAGGGTCCTACGCTGGTCTGACCAGGGTGTGCTACCTTCTCCAGGCTGGCACAATTCCTCTGGCATCAGCACTAGGTAGTCTGTTTTGGACACCACATCTCTTCAGGCTCACACCCAGTTTGTCAGCACGCAGGTGAAGTTGTTTGCCCCAGGGGTCCCTGCAGCAAAACGTTGGTTCCTGAGCTCCCTGTGGTATCAGGGCACCACAGTACAGAGCCATGTCCCAGTGCTGCCCAGGCAGAGGCTGCAGTGGGAGCAGGTGGAGTGGGGTGTCCTGGTGCTGAGGACATTTGGGCTGGTGGACTGAAGAGGGAGCGATTATCTCCCCGTTTTGTTGGTGCAGAGCCAAAGCCTGGACACATATGCCTAAGACCTGCTGCACAGCCAGGAGCTGAGTGCAGGAATGGCCCACATCGCTCCTGAAACCATCCTCCTTCCCTCTTGGGCAAGGAGCTTCAGCTACACTGCTGGCTTGGCAGAGCACATGGAGCTTTCAGCCCTTGGCCTTTTCCAAGAAGTAGTCTCTTGCTGCCAGTCATTTTTAGAGCATGAATGGGATTTGATTTGCTGTGCTTTGCAACAATGCTCACTGGCTTTGGCCTTCTTCCTTAACCACAGCTCAGTGGACACTGTTACCTCCCCACTCTGGAAACCCTAAGGCCGATATGTATGACAAACAATTGATTTAGTTTTAAGGCAGCAACCCTGGTCACAGCTGGGAAGAGGAGTACCACCTCTGGTCTCTGCTGGACATGCAGGACCTCATGCCCTCCCATGGTCACTGGTAGCTTGAGCAGCCTCCAGCCACAGCCGGAGACTCAAGCACTCCCACCCTGCATATGACAAGTGTGGAAGCACGGGCTCACACCCCAGCATCCATGTTTGCCATGGCGGGAGGTGTTGTCTGTCCTGGCAGAGGTGACAGCAGGGAAGGAGCCATGGCAGGCAGATGGGCAGGACTAGTGGGGTGGCATTGGCCATGGAGCCAGGCTGCAGGAGGGCACATGCCTGGCCCACCTGAGAGCTGGCAGGAGCGTGGAGGATGCTGCTGTGCCATAGGAGCAGCCAGAGGTCCAGTCTGTGCAGGGGGGCAGCTGCAGTTGCTTCCTGCCAGAGCACGGCAGAAGGGGTGGAAGCTACCCTGGTTTGGGACTGTTTTCTCACTATGGGGCAAGAAGAGTGGATTTGCTGTGGTGGGTTTGTCCCATGAGGGCACGGATTCCTGCTCCTCCCCCAGAGGCAGCAGAGTCAGGGTCAGGTTACCCCAGGTGAGCTGTTGAGCTGGTCCCAGCAAGCAGTGAGTGTAATTGCAGCTGTGGTGCCTGCAGAGAGCGGGACAAAATTAACTGTCCTTATCTCCTGTCATTTTGCTTCCCCAGCAGCTCCGGGCCAGACCCAGCCCTGACAAGTCAGGTGCCGTCTGTGACGACCTTGCGGACCTGCAAGCCTTGGGACAATTCACTCTTACTGACAGATCTTGTTCTACCCACACGTCACTGAATGCCTCTTGCAAGAGTGCCGAGCTTTTGCCCTGTGAGCAAACCAGAGCAAAAGCCAATCCAAGGTTCAGTTTGCCTGGATTGGTGGATGGGGACACCTCAGTGCATCAGGCTTTCGCAGGCTGGATCAGCAAGGAAGGGTGCTCTCACACTGCCCGGTTTCACAAGCACCTTTTAGACAGGACTGCATTCTCCTGGCAGCGAGTCACCAAGCCCCACCAGAGACTGGCCCCTTCCCACAGCTGGGTTTGCTTTTTGCGTGAAGGGATTTCTTCTTCCTCACCCACTCCTCAGGTGCTCTCACAAATACCCCTACCACCCACTCACTATCGAGGGTGCGAAGGGCCCGATCCAGCATCTGCAGAAAGAGTTCTGGTGGAAATGGGGTTGAATTCAGCTCACAGTGTGTGCATCATTTTGGAAGATGATTTGAACAGTGAATTGAAATGCTGTCTGGATTAAACCCTGTCCCCTTCCTCAGTGTTGTGGCACAAGCCTTCTCAGGTGTTCTTCAGGAGAGAATCTCTTGCTCGGCAAGCGTTATTAAACAAGGCAAAAAAATATATCTTCCTAATGAAGCATGAGTGAGGGAAGTTGCCCACATGGTTGAGGCACTCTGGATCACTACTGCTGAAACATCAGCGGGTGCATTTTCTAAAGCACTGCTGGAGCAGTAGGACTAACATTGCCATGAAAGCCTGTCTCCAGCATTATGACTTCCTAATCACTAGGTCCTGCAAAAATTCATTTTTGATCCTGTTCTTTAGGGCTTAGGCAGAACATAAGCTCTAAGAACCCTGCTGTATGGGAAATTCGGCACATGCTGAAGCAGACCAAGCAAAGCTTTATCCTCCTCCTCCTCCTCTTAGCTTGTGTGTTAAGAGGTTTCTATTGAACTCCTGGTGGATTTTCTATGCACCATGGTTTTTCATTTTGTCTCATAATTTTTCCTTTAATGATTTACTTCCAACAAAAGAACAAAGTAAGTCCCCACCAAGCTATAAAATAATAATTTAAAAAAAA
>VZTV01098881.1:0-20225 GCA_013400875.1 Anhinga rufa
CCCATACAACTTAGGCGACACCTCTCCAATCTTCCCAGATTGCCTGTGCTCACTTCCACCTTCTGTGTACTTCCTTCTTGCATCTGAGCTCAGTCAGGCATTCCCTGCTAATTGATGCTAGATTCTGTTCCACTTGCTTGACTTCCTCCAGACACCAATGACCAATTATTGTGCTTAGAGGAGGTAGTCCATGAAGATGTACCAGCTGTCTTGGCCTCTTTGCCCTCCAGGGAAGCCTCACACAGGATCCTGCTAAGCAGATCCCCAAAGAAGCTGAAACCTGCTCTGCATCTGGGGTTGGGGTTCTGCTATGTGCCTTGCATCCTTATTTCAGTAGTTGAAACTCTGCTATCTCATGGTTGCTACAGCCAAGGCTGCCCTCAGCCTTCCCACTCCTGACCAGCTCTTCCTGGTTTGTGAGTCACGGCTCCAGCAGAGCATTTCCCCATGTTACCTCATTGATTACCTCGAGGAAATTGTCCTTGAGACACTCCAGAAATGTCCCGGATTGCTTGCACCCAGCCCCACTGCAGTTCCAGGGGCAGGGAGGTTGAAGTTCCCCATGTGTATCAGGGCATTCATTCATCAGGTTTTGTTCAGCTGGGTTCAAACCATCCCTGATAGACATCCCTGAACCCATCCCTGATAGACATTCTCCTACCTAGATCAACAGCTTTTCCATTGCGCTGCTACTACTTATATAAAAGACTTATCTGCAGGTTATGTTGATTCTGCAGTAGGCATGGTCTCTGCATGAAATCAGAGTTGCTCCTTCATCTAGAGACTCTGGAATTCCTTCTCGAAACAGACAGGATGGTAGGAAGACAAAGAAATGTGAGACCACCAGGGATCATTAGTCTGAAAGAGTAGAAAGTTGGATGTTACAGTGGTTTAGTTAAACTGCACTTAAAGTAGTTGTATGGAGAGTCCTACTCATAATGGAAAAAAGCTGAATTTGATTTCTTCTCATTTATTGTGAACATGAGGTAAACTAGGATAAGTGGAGGCTACTTGAATTCTGAACAGAAAGGTCCACATAGACAGTTTAATGAAGTTTAGCTAATCCAATTTGCAAAGATTAATTCAGATTCATTTTCCTGATTGNCTGATTGTCTCTGTGTAGATAAGGCCAAGGTCACTTCCCCAAGGTCACTGGCTGAGTCAGGCGCAGGATCCAGACTTTCTTGCTCAGGGAGCACAAGCCACTATTTCTTTCCTGGGCTGATTTGTCCCTAGCCATGTACTCCCTTCATATTCCCCTGTACAGAGGAACACAATTTCTTCCACTTTCCTCAATGAACAGTGAGTATCACTCATTCTTGCTGTCCTCTTTTAGGCTGCAGATCACTACAAGGTTTTTTCTGGGTAAAGTGTACCCACTGTTACTGGGGCAATAGCTCACACTGGTTGGAGGTGAATTATAGCACCCACTTTATCAGAGATACAGCACACATATAGGAATTGGTGATCAGCTAAAATCTTTCCTAGGAAGCCAAAACAGCCCATATCATCTTGCTGGTAGATGTGGGCACTTCCAAGCACTCCAGCTAGCTGTCATTGTCAGATCTCCCAAAACCTCCTGGTGCTGCTTTTTCTGACTCTCCTGGGCACTCATGTACTTAACTACAGTTATCCAGAGCCTCCCAGCATGACCAATAGCAACAGTTTAGAAAATGAACCTCTGCTTTGCAACCTAACCAGGTCCAGACTGGGATGGGACCTAGTTCTGGGGGACATCAGTCCCACAGCTCTTTCAGCAGGGGTTCTCACCTCTGCTTCTCAGCATCTGGTGCTGGCCCCTGGCTGGCAACTGCAATGCCCCAGTTGTTCATAAGGGATTGAGATCCAAAATATAGATACTTTAGAGGATTTAAAAAAATATATATAATCTAACCAGAACTGAAAAGCTGCCTTTGTCTTAACGGAAAACTTTCCCAATGGAGTTACAACCCTAGAACAAGTAGCTTGCATCTCCTAGTACATGATAAATGGATACAGGAGCTATTCTGAACAGCAGGCAATAGTGAATGGTTACATTTCCTTGGCCAAGATGAGGAAGCTTTAAGTAACTAGTTAAAAAAAAAGAATCAATAGAAAGTCTTTTCCCACGATCTTTTGCCATGAGTCCTTGGCAATAATTTCAGCACTCACTTCAAAGCATTTAGGTCTCTTTTCTGAGCTTCTTTCTACCATGGCAAAGAAGTTTACAAAGATAAGTTGCTTGAGCTCAGTAACTGGCTGTAAGCTTGTTGTTCTGCTTTAGGGGGGACTTGCAGTCCCCAGGTCCTTGTGTTCAGGGATCTCTGCATGATAAGTGTTGTAATCATGATGTGTTTCTATATCTCTGGCCCTTTGCCGTCATTAGAAGATCGTTTCATCTTCCTTGGGACTTGCTAGCATGTTCCACTGCCCCACAGCAACGCAGCAATGATTTCTTATATTTCCCCAACATGGCTGTCCAGATCTTCCTCCTCTTCCTCACCATTACAGCCTCTCAAGGCTCCTGTCTTAGACCTGAACTGCCCTGAATTGTTCAGGGCTTGGTCCCTGCTGCAAGAACTTTAGTGTGGGAAGTGAAGAATAAGACAAGAAGCAGTGGGGGCAGAGAGATGGGAGCATGCAGGAAGCAAGGGTAAGTCCTCTGCCAGTAGTGATGAGAAGTGCCCTCCATCTTGCATTGTTGCTGTAGGCTTTTGCTCCAGAGAGTCCATGGCAAAGCTGGGACACCACCCAGTTGAACACAAGCTGTGCTGCCCACATCTGCAAAGCAGTTTCAAGAAGCAGAGAGTCTGCCAAACAGAGTGCTGAAGAAGTTGAGGTCCTCTCTGTCTGGGGGAATCTGCCCATACTCTGTCTGTTAATGCGTCTAATTTGCTGAAGAATTTGCCTCATTTCAGCAAAGTTTTCATTCCTATTGGGCAAGTGGAAATGTTCCCACTTCAGCTCTTCCTCAGCTGCCCCAAGTTAAGGCAAAGTCCGAATCTGTCCTGCAATTACTAAGAATGGACCTGGCTCCTCTTTCATTGGCGATGCCATCTGCTGTACATTTTGCTGCTCTCTTTTTCAGGTATTAAGCGATTCATTAGGAGCACTTGGAGAGCAGATGAGGCGTGCTGTTGGATCATTGTTTCACTTATCGCTGAGGGACACCTCTTTCTAAGTGGGAAAGGCCAGCTTCCACAGTCAGCAGCCAGCAACCCTGTCTTGTCTCCCCAGCCTGACAGCTTTGTAACAAGTCTGAAACAGAGTCTGAGTTCACGCCCCAATATCTGCAGGAATATCTTGACCACTGTTCCTCTCATTGGCCCCAGAAACAGGCAACCTCTAATTCTTCCTTTCCCTCCTTCTACCCAGAGGTCTATTCCTTTTTGTGTGTAGCCAGAACAACAACAACAACAAAAAATCTATACAAAGGGTCTTCCCCCTCCTCTTTTTCCACTCTTCTTTCCAAAAGCCTCCTTTGAGGCCAAATAAACAAATGGGAATCCAATACTCAAGGAGGTGAACTTACCTTCGCTTTGGAAATATGGCTTTGAGCCACATGAGACCATTTCTGCCTGGTGAAGAGAGAGCTAGTCACGTTGCCCTAATTGAGTCACATATGATTTGTAGCATCATATTCTAGCCTGAGTTTCTCATGTTACCCCCCTACAAAGCAGGACTTCATTTCACTTGTAGTCCTAACAGGCTACTCCTCTAGCTCCCACATGCTTGGGAACTGAAATCAGGATACCAGAGTATCCTCCTGATGCTGGTGCTGTAGATTGTCCTGTGATAATATTTCCCCTTCTTGCAGGGATCTGCATGTCTCTGGATGAATTTATATCCCAAGACATGGATACACATGCCAATCACTGTGCACTAGGTGCTGCAGTAATTGCTCATCTGCATGTTTCTGCCCAATGCTAAGTGTCAGGTAATTCATACATTCCTCTCCTCAGTCAAAGCACTGTGAGCTACTCACTGTCCAGTGCGTGCCCAGGTACCAGGGAGTGGCTGACTTGCTGAGAGCTCACCCTCCTCTGGCTTACCTGCCTGGTCCCTTCTCCATGTGGCACCTCTGCATTCACCTAGGATCAGCCAGGTGGGCTCTGCTGGAGGCATCCCCATCCCTCTCTTTCACAGCAGTGCCGTTTTGCATTTGGTTTCTCTGGGTGCATTACTGGTAAAGTTCCTTGACACAGTCCTTTCAACATGCCCTTCCACTTCAAACACATTTATGTATCATCTGTGCACACTGTTACAAGGCAGTGGGGCTCTTCTGCAGTTGCAGAACATCTGAAGAGCATGTACAGAAGAGTTCATGTAGCAAATAATCAAGTGTAATTTTTTTACTTCATACAGGCTAAGGAGCAGCTCTAAACACAACCCTTCATTAGTGCCTGAACTGTTGGTCCTTTCACTTTTGACCTGAAACATCAGATAATATTTACAGGAAGATAAAATATTAAAAAGATATATTGGGTAAATCTATTTTATTATGATGAATACAAGATCCTATTTCTTGAGTACTGTTAGACTCAAAAACCAGGATGCAATTTAGGATGCAGTTTAGGTGCTCACTGCTTCCCAGAACCTGTCCCATGTGCTCAGCCCTCTTCCCAAAACTGTCCTTAGTTCCTTCCCATGGCCATAAGAGACTGCCTTGTTTTCAGGCTTTTTCTCGGTTACTTGCATTGACAATTCCACCTAACACGACATAATAATCCTTGTGTTTGCTGTTAGGCTACCTGGATAGGTTCATCACGGTGCTGCCAGTACTGAATGGTGGGCTCCAATGTCTTCTCCTGTTGTTGCATGAAGGCACATCTTCCATTGACCTGGTCCAGGTCTGTGAGCATCTGTAAATCAAAGCTTGCTTAATGGAAGTGAATAATTTATTCTAGTATAAAAATACCTCCTTCCAGGAGACCCCTTGCAATAGGAAATACTGATTCTTTGAACTCCATTGTGAAAGCAATGACTTTCAAAGGATTGTGAGGAGTAAGCATTGCTTCCCTTTTGCCTAAAGGAAGGGGAGATTTGTGGCTGAAATGTAGGATAAGAAACTATGAGGTTTGGAGTCTGTTCTAGACTAAATCTGGCCTTTGTGAGGGCTGGGATTTTTGAAGAGCACTCAGCACTGCTCCAGTTCTTCTGTGAATGCGAACGTAACCAAGAGACAACCCTATGTGCTTCTGCTTATCATCTTTAAAATGGATCAGACTCTTCTGACCTGCTTCACAAACATGTTGTGACTGCTGCTCAGCCACTGTACAAATCGGCACCTTTGAAAAGCCCACGTAGAAACAAGACCTGCAGTAGTGCCCAGTGCTAGGCAGCTGGCAGGAGATCTCTTGGGACCAAATTTCAGTACTTTGGAGATGGTGGAGCCAAAGGCAGCTAGGAATGGCCAGGCACTTCCCAGCACAAGGCCCACGATATACAACTGAGCAGTGTTAGAGGCAGACAGTGGGAATTTCCCCCACCCGAAGGAGGCCCTCCAGCTGACAGGCTCTGGGGGTGGTTTTTCCACCATAGGATTAGGAATACCTGTGGGCTGTCACCTGGGATCTCATGTACCAGGGAGCTCTCTGCTTTCAGGGGCTGGACACCCTCTCAAGGAAAATCAGGGCTCCCAAAGCTGAGGTCATCCCAATCATTAGTTATCTTGCCAGTGCAGGCTTTTCACAGACCTGTGAGAGTTTCACACTCTCAGGCCACCTGAAACAGGTCCTGGTCCCTCAAGTGATCCGGTGACCCATGGGAGGTGAAGCTAAACTCAGCTCTACAGGGCGATTTTGATTTTTCACGTTGCTCACTGCTGTTTGCCTGTAGCAAATGGATTGGGTCTGCTTGCTGCAAAACATTTTTGTGTACTGTTAAATAGCTGCATCGTCCCACCTTGGAGCTGAGCGCTTTTCAGCGGGAGACCGAGTTCCTCCCAGTGCCAGCTGCAGCCCTCAGTCCGTGCATGCACCGGTCCCTGCCAGATTGCACTGAGAGTACAAAGGAGAAGGAAGAAACTGGCTCCTCAACTGGTATTTGTTTAATTTACAAAGCCTCTTTTGCAGAGTTTCTTATCCCGATTGGCCAGTGTTGCCAGGCTGTCCCAGCACTGGTCTGCTGCAGAGCCCAGGGGAGAGTGGAGCAAGAGGGAGGGTGAGCCGAGTGTCTCTGAGAAGGGGCAGGCATTGAATGGGGACACTGGCAGCGCAAGACTGCAGCGCCTATGTCAAGGAGTTTCTGTGCTGGAAGCTCACTGTCTAGCCAGGGGTGCAGCTTTGCTGGCCCATGCTGGAAAGCTCTGTGTGCTACCAGGGCCAGGGAGAATTTGCCACTCTGTATCTGTCATGGGGGTAAAAGCTGAGGGAGCCTCACCTTCAGGTCTTGCCGTGGGTCCCTGTGCTTGGGATGACAGATTGTACCCCTGCACCCCACAGTACCCTCTGGCATGGTCACAGCAACTACTGCACATGCCAGCACGCCCAGCAACTCTCTAGAGGAGAAACGCAGCTGGGTCATGGGAAGTGATGGTTGCTGCTGTGCAGCACAAACCTGCTGCTAGCATGCACATCTGAGGCTGCTGATGCACAAGTGTCTTTATTCCTCAATTCTGTTTTTGGTCACTGGCTTAAGCAATGCAAACGATGGTTTCCCACCATATATCTGGGATGCTTTTGTTGAACAGTATTTTGCTTTGGGCTTCTGGAGATCATGCCTCATCTTCTGTCTGGCCTTTGTCTCCAGGCAAGGCTGTGAGCTCCCGGAGATGGACACATCTCCAGTGAGGTGCTGTGCCTTCACGCAGCCCTTGTTCAGGGCGGTGTGCTCGTATAAATGATCAGCATCATGTAGACCCTGGTGGGCTTTGAATTTTAACCTTGTTTGCTGTGGGGAGGGATCTGCCAGACTTTGCAGCATAACGATCTGCCTCTGATGGGCAAGCTGTCAGTCCCTAAGGGAAGAATAAAGGAAGATCTTTCTGATTTGAGAAGGAAAGGCCAGTGCTATTTATTTTACAGCTCTGAGGAAGTAAACAGGGGGGCAGAGCCCAGACAATTAAAATATTGACTGAACATGGATGACATCTCAGAGATGGGTCTTTTTTATTTTAAAGCCTGCAGACAGGAAAACAAGCTGACATCACATGAGATTTTAGCTGAGGAGAGGCCTCCTGCATGGTGGCTCTGGTACAAACCAAGTCTAGTCCCATGTCTGCTCAGGACTGCTGGCTTCCCTGCCAGAGGCTTATGCTGTGCCCCCCAGCAAGCTGCTCAAGTAGAAATGCAGTCTGTTTCTCTCTTCTGAGGGTGCCCCAATGCACAGCCCAAGATCTCTGCACCACCCCGTCACTGGGTACCGAGGTGATACAAAGGTTCTGGAGTGAGGGGGGCTAACTGGCAATGAGTGCATGCTGAATCCCACCCTCTGTCTTCCCTTGGGTTAAATACTGTTACTGACCTGCTCTGCAGCCACTGAAAGTACCAGGAGATGTGCTGTGGGTTTTAGCATCAGGTTGTATTCCTAGAGGGGGGCTGCCACTGCTTATGAGATGGGGGATGTGGGGATGGAGGCTTGTGAGGCATGGAGACCATCACAGTGAGGTGGGGAACAGCACGAGCATTACCTCAGGCTTTGGGGCTGCATGTCCCTCCTCCTGCCCGAGGAACGCAGGGTGCAGAGCCTGCCAGACTGCTGTCTGCGGGGACAGGAGCGGGAGGGGTATGGGGATGATGATTCCTGCTGCTGGCAGTGCTCTCAGTCCTGGGAGAGATCCCAGTGCTGGCGCCCAAGGAGCCCCATCTCCCAGCGCCATGCCTGGGGCAAGAGATGCAGCTCCCCCTGGGTGCCTGCTGCGGGTGGGGGGCTGCGCTGGCTGCCCGGGAGGTGATCCCCCTCGGGGAAGGGTGCTGCGGAGGGACGAGAAGCTCCAGCACAGGAGCTGACAGGGTGAAGCTGCTGGCAGGCGGCTGTCTACAGGGTGGCTGCAGCACTGCAGCATCAATTAACCTTTGGGGAACTTCTGCCAGTGCCACTCAGGCGTAGCAGCGGCTCTGCCGTAGCCGAGTGATGGGGCGCAGGCCTGCCGCGGCGCCACATGGAAGGCTGCAGAGAGACTACAAAAGCCCGACAAGGAGCCAGCCACCTGAGCCGAAGTGCCTCTGTTTTGCTCACCAGCCTGCGCTAAGTGCTTTTATCTCCTCTCCTTATGTTTACGAGGGTGGCTTTCTCCTTCGCGCGGTGGCAGTGCCGCTGAATGCTAATGGAGAGCGAGTGGCGGCTGCCCTCCGCAGTCCTTGGCAGGCAATTTCCTCAGGGCCAGACCCCCAGCTCCACTGGCTTTTGCTGGCTCTGCAGGGAGAGCGTGACCGCTGTCCTGCCGCCTGCCCGTGCCCCCTGCCAGCACCGTTCCTGCCCCGGCACCCACACAGCTCAGTGGGGCAGTGCTAAAATAGCAATTCCCCCCCAGCTAGAGGGACTCTGGGGGGGTCTGAGTCCTTGCTCGTGCCTGTGGCCATGCAGCACAGATGCCTCTGCATCGCAGCCTTGCCAGAGCCAGCGGGGAGGCCGTGCTGGTGGAGCTGGGGCTCTCAACGTGGTGTGTTGGCCCCCAGGCAGTGGTGAGATCATGGTTCCTGCAGCTCCCTCCCATGAGTGCTGTGCTTTGTGTGTACTTGGCACCTCTGGCCATCTGGGAACACCCCTCTGGTCTGGGAGGTTAGTGGGCAAAATGGTATGAAAGGGGAAGAGAGAGAAAATAGCCACAAGGTTTTCAAAAGAGCAGCAGTACCAGGGAGGTGTCCTGTAGGGAGGAGTCTGGTCAGGCTTGTCCATATATCATGTGTGTTCCTGCACATGACCTCTCCTTGGCCACTCAGCTCAGCTCTTCAGAGAGCAAGAGACTGCTTGGCCAAAGCCATCTGAGGTGGTCAGGCATCAAACTCCTGGAAACATGGGCTAAAAACATGCCCTGCATCCTGGTGGGGTCCTTCATCCCAGCCTGACATGGTGACACTGTTGTCAGTGCCTGGGGAGCAAGAGGACAGCCAGGGTTAGCCCATGCACCTCTGGCACATGCTACTGTCACTTTGGACGCTATGGTATGGGTGTGCTGTGCTTTCCATGGCTGTCCCAGCCACGCACCCAGCAGCAGGAGCCTCCCTCTTTCACCCTAAAAGAGACTGACTCCTTCAGGACCAGGGAGACCATAGGAAATCAGGCGTTTGTGGTAGGGATGCAGGATCCCCTGGATCCCATAGCACCTTTTCCAAGGGCAGCCACCCTGTGAGTTATTGGTTCAGCCGGGGCAACATTGCCAGCACTCCCCCTCGACAGCCCCCAGCCCCTGCCTCCACTGCCTGTTTCCCTGCATGCAGCTCTGCTGGGGCAGCTTTCCGTACACGCTCCAAGGGAGCCATTTCCACGCTGCAGGGGAGCTGCAGACAGCAGAGCCAAAAGGCTGCAGCAGCACCTGGCTTGTTTCAAGTGCCCAGCCTAGAGATGCCTTTGCAGCCCTTGCCTGCACCCAGGTGCTGCCAGGCGCTTGCCTGCATGCGTTCTTTCATGGAAAGGGCTACACCAGCCACTTTTCCTATGATCTCACCCTCGCCAGTGCTGTGAGCCATCGGAAACCTGGTCCCTCTGGGGCTGAGCCAGAGCTGGCTGAACTAATGGAAAGACCACCAAGGCCTTTGGGATCAGCCTGGGCTCCAGTGTTGCAGGGGGAAGGCTGCATCCCTTGCAGTGGGGGACAGCATGCCCCCCTCACTGCCTGTGAGGGCAGAAGCAGGGCTGGGGTCAGCTCTTTGGGAAGCACCAGAGGTGCTGCCACAGCAGTTCTGCCTCGCTGGCATCCCTGAGCCGCCAGCAGTGATGATGCTGCATCCTTGGTGAGAAGCTCGGCTCCCGCAGCACTGGGGTGGAGATCCAGCCCAGGCCCCAGCCTGTGCCATCCTTGGTGTCCCCTATTTTGCCAGATGGTGATTTATCAGCTCCTGGGGAGGGGAAGCTGAGGAGCAGCAGGGCAGCTGCGCATCTCTGAGGATCAGTGAGACTGATGCAAGGTGGTTTCTAGTAAGGACAGCTCATTTCTTCCACAGCATCTGAAGACACGAGCTAGAAATATCTCTGCTTGCCCTTTGTAACTGGCAGCCATGGCAAGGCTTCCCCAAGGTGGGGCTGGGCTTTTGCTATCATGTCATTACTCACGCTATGCAGATGTTTTCCGCATGCGTGGTAATAAGCAGCTGAAAAGACAGCTCATTTACTGGCAGTTACAAGGAAAAAGCAAAGCTGTCTTTCTGTACAGCTCCACTACTGGAGATTTGCCCCCTTACCTTGTGAGTTAGGTGGTGCTGGTTATTCTAGAGACTCCCACATACCCTGTTACATCCTTGCCCCAGCCCTGCAGGGAGCACCTGCTGCCTGAGAGTCCAGGTGCTTGTATTGCAGCGGGTGTCTGCCTGCAAGGAGATATCTGCCAGACTCGGAACTACCTGTGAAACCTCACTTTGCCCACCAGTGAAAACACTACAGGGAGGTTCCAGCCTCTGTCTTGAAGGACATCAGTGCTTTGATGATGTACAGTGACATTTCTGATTCCACATGAGTAACCAAGGCAAAGCTACCCACATTAGTATCTGGCCTGGGGTAATGCAAATGAGGCAAATAGGATCTCAGACCTTTAGTGCTCAGGGCCTTAGCTGAGAGATGGCAGATGTTAGGTGGCACATGGTCTTTGTCACCATGGTGGGACACAGATTCAGCACTAACTGCTTGCAAAGAGTATAAACTACTGAAGTGCATGTTTACTTGGAGACAAGTAGACATCAAGAGACTTGATGTTTATGGGATAAGACTGTGCAAAGGTCCACTGTTAATAGTACCAGGATGTAAGGAAGAGCTAGATTCCTTTCCCAAAGCGTTCCTGGCAGCCTGATCTGTTCTTCAACTTAGCCCTCACATGGAAGAACACACTCTGAAATCTAAAGAAGACATGTCACCCTTAGATGGAGTTTGTCTAGATGGCTGTGGTTCCACCAGAGAGGCTAACAGATATTCCTTAGACCCAAAGAGTCTTTTCCTACTGACTTTTAGGCCATGCTCCCAGTGGCATTGTGGCCTCCTTCTCACCTTCCTCATCCATCACTTTCATTTCTACTTCTGCCCTAGGTAAGGTGATCAATTTTATACCCCTGGAAAAAAGAAGGGGAGGGCCATGAGCTCTGCACTCCAGAAGTGGGATTTGACCTTAACTATCACTATCCAGGTTTCAGATCCAACTGAAGGTAGGAGGTGAAGGGCAAGAACGGGAAGACACAGAAATAGTGTAGCCTCAAATACGAGAGAGCAGCTTGGTGTGTATTCTTCTGCTGTCTTCCTGTAAGACATCTGCATTGGGCTATACTTGGCCACATCAAATGTTTGTCTCCCAGCTCCTGTTTTCATTAAAATACCAAGCAGTGGGTTCACCAAAACTTAGATCTAGTTATGGTTGTTCCTTCATGTCTGTATTCTAAGAAATTAATTCATTTTCCTGGTCCATAACTAGTCTTAATATGTACCCTATTAGTGGTGGGAACTACATAATTTTTCCTCTGTAGTGAAGAGTGCTGAAACACCCCAAAATCTCTCTCTCCGTCCTAGTGCTTCAGTCAGAGTGCTCTAACAACATTACAGGGGTCCGGTTGCTGATAATATGGAGTCTGGTACAGTGATGAACCTAGCACATAGGTTGACTGATTTAAGCTCCTTTAAAATGATGCATTATGACTTCTTTATTATATTATACTGCTGTCACATATGTTGGTTTTGGTCTGAGCAGAAACTGAATTTCCAGACAGTAGTATATCTTTTAAAACTAAACTTAGCTAAAAGCTTGTCATAAGTTTATTAATGTTGAATACAAGCAATAATTGCTTCAGCTTCTTACAAACTTAATAAAATTTTGTGTATGTGTGGCTTCACCTATCAGCTCAGGCTGCATTTTAATCTGTATCCCACAACTATACAGCAGCTGGTCCTTCAGCCACCTCTTAAGGATAACTGCATATTTGCAGTATATCCCAGAAAGTCATGGTGTCACATGTACCATGGCTTTGGAAGTTTGCAGATGGTTCTTATGCTGAACGTTGTAGTTGCATTTAGTGACATTTTGCCACAATGGACTGACAGCTGTAAAGTTACCTTTTAAAACTGGAACAGGCTCTTAAAGCTCTGGCAGGTGTTTTAAGAACCTCCTCCTCTTAGTCCACAGGCTGTCATAGTTCTTCCATCTCTCCTTATCCTTCCAGTTCTGGTTGTCTAATACTTGTATTTCAGAGATGTTTGCTAGCATATGGTAACAGGTAGGGCCACTTGGTGAGCTTACACTCTATTGCATGAGCAGGTGGATGTTCCTGTCCATGAGTAACATGGCTGATCTAGCCACAGTGGCCATTGTGGTGTTACGGGAAAAATCTTAGAGGTATATTTTTAGTCTTTGAAGGATTTCCACCAATGGCTTGTTAGGTTTATTGAGGTAGCCATGATGTTGTCAAACACACTCTGCATGCCTACCCTGTTTTGCAAAGAATAAAACTATGTCACAACCAATTAATGTATGGACCGGTGGCTTTCTCATGACCAATGAACCTCAGCTTGGCCTTTTCCATGCCAACTGCAATAGGGAGCTTTAAGTTTTCTGGTTTATAACTGCTGAAGTGTCAAGACATACTACACTGCTAGCCTGGGTCCAGACACTAACGCAGCAGGTGTCTTAGGCCTGTAGCTGTTGTTTGAAGTGTCCTACTGTATGGTTTGCCACATTACAGGGCACAATCCTTCAGAAGTTGTGAAGTAGTGATGCAACACATTTTGACCGGTTTTAGCTATAACTCTGTTTTGCTTGGCTGTTTAAAGTTCTCCCTTATAAAACTTGTTAGATGTGGAAAGAGCTCTTTTTACTTCTGTTTTGACAATGGAATGGATGCCAGTTTGGGGGAAACACTAAATACCCTTGAGTCCTTTCTGTGATCCCTGGTATTAGTATTTTCTGCTGGGGCTTTCAAGAGCACTCAACACAATAGTGAATCCTGACACATTTTTAAGTGTTTACAGATGTGGGAGATGACCTTGTCTGATCATCTTGGAATGTCAGGTTGAGGGCTGGACATAGTTTATTGATAACCATGACTCCATCAAGGTCCACTATAACCGTGAGTCGCAACTCAGCCAAGTGTTCACTTCATTTCCAAGATGATTTGGGAGGTTATCTTCACAGCTTCATCTATTTATTATTTTTAGGCAGGGATGGAGGATAACACTGGTTTTGGTGGTAAAAGACCCCTTATAAGTCACTTTCTAGATTCTGACAGATAATGAAAGAAAATAAAGCCATTTGGTTACTTGGGTCTTTTGCAAGTGATCATTTGGGATATCAGATATGAAATGGTTTCTTAGATAACTGTCCCAATTGACAGTTTACTCCGTTTCATGGGTCTTTAGTCACAAAAGCACTGTTTTGTTTCTGGCTAACACTTCCAATCATTAGATTTTTGCCTGCTGTGGAGAGTGACCTGCAAATCCACTGATCTCTATATTCTTCAATAATACTAATGAATAAATATTTTCAATGAGTTTTTCCTGAAAAGAGATGATTTGCTTAAGTTTTCTGTGAGTGAGGTGTCAAAAGTGCGTTTGAAACACCATTTTTAAAGCTGTGGTCAACAGTAGATTCTATGCCCCAGAAAGACACTCCAGGAATTCAGACCACAGACCCTATGGGGGGCCATCTGACTAAGTATCCACCTCTGCTCTCTGCTGTAAGCTCATTACCTTCACCTCCCTCTACGGCTCCTGTAGGGACCCCTGAAGGCGGAGGAGTAGCGGGGCTTGAAGGATCCCTAGCTATTCATCAGTTTTTACACTCTCTCTTACCTAAATGTCTGTTAGGCATACCCTACAAATATGTAGACCCTTGTTTTTTGTCTTCCAACAGATTAGAAATGCCTCTAAGACCATCTTCTGCCTCCAAGCAGCAGCCATGAGCAGGAGGGGAGATCAAAACATCATCTTCCTGCCTGGTTTGTGTGGCCCCAGCAGGAACTCCAGTTCTGCGGCATGCCCTGCATGCAATCTGGCTGCAGACATGCTGCTGGTCAGTGGCTCCCCCAGGCAGATGGAGGCTGTGCTGATGGATGAGGTGCTGGGAGCATGTTCTGTGGGGACTGCAGGCATGCTCCAGGTGGTACAGGGACCTGGTTTTGAGCACCTGATTCTGTGCCTGCTCATTTCTCTGTTACCCCAGCTCCCTGGTGCTGAGTTGTTGGATTTTCTCCTGATGGTGACTGGCTTCAGACAGAGCAGAATCTGCCCTCGGTGTCTGGTCTGTATTTGAAACCTGAGCACAAGTGCTCCGTTACCAACAGTCCCCTCCCCTCCCTGTACTCTTCAGTGCACTCCAGAGCATTGTAATGGCTTAAGATGATGAATACTATGCAGACAACACACCCAGCTGTCCAAGCAGACAGTCAGCGGAGAAATGAAGATATGCCTGCCTAAGTAAAAGTTTGATTAATTGCATTAATTAGGCCCTAAGGTATGGTTCATAAAATAAGAGTACAACTGCTGTATTGGATTGGGGAATTGACTATGTGACAGGGAACAAACAGTGGCGTGAACAGGAACTCTTCTCTGTCTGGAATGGCATGATAAATTATCAATTAAATAATGGAGAGTGACAAAGCTGCAGTCTGTAATAGGTGACCTCCCAGCCATGGTTGCGGCCAGCACAGGTGGGTGGCTCTGCAAGGTCTGGCAGTCTCTCCAGCATGGCCGTGCAAGCTTGTTTTCCCATGGTCCTGCCAGCACAGCACTGGGCTCATAATCCTATCTGCACCACAGGGCACTGCACCCCTGTGCGGTGAGAGTGGACTGCTGCAGTCCAGGGGCCACTGGGCTCCTATGGGGACTGTACCAGAGCACTGCACATTCATGTGGCTGCTGCTTTCTTCCTGCCATGGCAGCAGGACTAACTTCCACTGGGCAAAGTGGTGAAGAGTTATTAATTCATCCCAAAGGCAATGGTTTTGCCTTTCCTGTGGGCCACGGCCTCTCTTCTCAGTGTGTCTCCATCCTTTGGCATCAATATATTTGCTCAATGTGGTGCTGCCCCAGTGGGAGACCCATGGGGTAGCTCAAGCACAAGGTCCATCAGCACTTCCCCTCCCAGATCTTGGGACTTTTCCCTTGTCTTTGATGCTCTGAATGATGGGCACCTCACTGCTCTTTCCTCCCACTCTCCCATCTTGCTGCAACTCCATGGCGACTTGCCTGCTGCCCAGAGAGGGACTCGTCTTCACTGTTATAGGTAGAGGTGAGCGGATGGTCTGTGTTTGCGGTGTGCTCCACAGCATCCACTTCCCATTTACCACCTGAGTGATTAAAAAGTTGCTGATACTCCAGTCTGGACTTGTTCTCACCGATCTGTCAAATGCTGCTTTCTCTCCTGTCTTAGGCAACTGCTGACGTGTGTGTGCCGCAAACGCAGCTGTGCAGGGAGAGGCTCTCCAGATTCCTCGTTACTGGTTGTTATTAATGATTGTGCATTTCCATAAAGCCAATAGCAGACTGGGACAGATTTATCCCCTGCCCGAGAAAGCTTATGAGCGATACTGCCTCCTCGGTGGCACTGGTTCACAGTTTCTTCTAGAAGAAGGTTCCTTCAGGATCACTTCCACCAGCTCTCACTTTCCACAGCATTTTCTCACATTCTGCATTATTTTCTGTTTCAAGATTTGTTCCATTATTATTTTTTAGTATCACATAAAGGCCTCGTCCGAGATCTGGACTGCACTCTGACAGCACAATACCTATACTTAATGAGCTAGCAGGCTTGTTGCCAGTGTGGTTGGCACATATCATACGGGGAACCCCAGGGGAACTTCAGCTCTGACAGCAACAGCACAGGAGGTGGTGTGGGCTGAATGGGGAATGTACCTTGGAGAACGGTCACTGTAAAGAGGACTAAAGGCAGGGTGAGAATGGATGCCGAGCAGGGAGATGATCACAGTTCTACCCTGATGAATGGCTGAGTCAAGAAGATGTTCCTGGTCATTAGTTGTGTTGTCTCCATAGTGGGTGTCCAGACGATAAAAGACACTGCCTGAACGTTTCTCTTGTCACATCCCCTCAGCAGAGTGGGATGTTGAGAAAGTGACAGCTTTCTGGTGCTTGGTGTCTTGTTCATTCTCAAACCACCATCAGGAACATCTCCTCCCACCTCCTGTCTATCAAACTTCTCAGTCATCCATCTTGTACGTTCAGAGACGACCCATTCAGACAGACCAACACTGACCCCAGTTGGCATCCAGAAACAAGGGTAGTCCAGAACTTACTGAAATGGACACAGTCTGTTTCTCCTTCTCTTTCTTCCCTCCCTCCTCCACAGTCCAGCCTTTTCTGCTTTGCCTGAGCTTCATTGCTCTGGATGGAGCACAGACAGCAGCTTGGGACAGAGCAATCAATCACATGCATTAGCATTTACTTTGTGCATGCTTAAGAAGGACAGATTCTTCCCAAAACTAAAGAAAGAAACAATTCCTGGTCCAGTAGTGTTTATGGTTGCCATGCTGTAATGAGTGAAGATCAGAAACAGGAGGAAAGCTAGAGGAAGACAAGAACTATAGCAATGGGATCTCATTCACTTGGGATCCAGGCACATCTCTGTGGGTGATGTAAACATATCTCCATCAGTTATCTTAATGACTGAGCAGCACCAGGAATCTCACAGTATTTATGCTTCCCTGTTCTTTCTTTAACACACTCTCCCTTTCTATATGATTTTTGGAATTACAAGTTGTGGACTATTCACCACTTTCTCTTCAGCTTCCTGAGTCCTTTGTGAGCAATTCTCCCAAGCTAAGCAGGACTATTATTTCCGGATGACTGTCTCCTATCACTGCTGGTGACACCATCAGTGCCTTGCCTCTGCCAGTCTCTGACATGATTTCAGCAGGTTGCTCTTTGTTCCCTGACAGATCAGTTACTAGCGGGGGTATTTGCGCAGCGGTGTCCCTATCCTTTTCAATATCAGTGAGTTTCTGGCACATGAACTTGGGGAAGGGTGCAGGGTGGCTGCTCCATGAACTTCTCTCTTCATCTAGATGGTTTGGTTGTAATAGCTATAGCACAGGCTGTAGATGGGATTGCTTTCACAAAGCAATTAACACACTAATAGATTATCTTTCCATTTTGCTTTGAAAAAAACCCACTTATTCTGCCATTGTAAAGCCGCAGTTTCTATTAGAGAGGAGATACACGCTCTTAAGGAGATTGTTGTCCTTGTCTCATCAGACTTCTTGCATAACAGGACACAAAATCTCACCCCGACTTTCTTACGTGATGCTCAGTAAACTTGCAGCTGAGCTAAAGCATGGCTTTTTGAAAGATGCCCAGCCTAGAAGTTTTGGATGAGTCTATTTCCAACCGCAGACAATCTGGTAGAGCATCCCTCTATTCGGCAAATGAACTAAGCTTTTAGCTTGCTCTCAGAAACATGGAAATTTACTGGCAACAGGCATGCTACAGCAAGCAAATCTATAGTTGATTCATCTGTCTCTCTGCTCCTGCTTTGGGTCCCCCTAGTGAGATAACCGGCTGGAAATTTGATTGGTGTCATCACAAAAAGTGGTTGATGTTTAACAAAAAGCTGTGAGAGCCCAGCTGCGCTTGGCTGCAGCTAGTACATGTTGCCTCTCTGTGCTCCCCTAGACCAGTGGCCCTGATCTTCTTGGGGTCCAACAAGCAGGTCTGCCCATCTGTGCCTGTTCTCCAAGCATCCAATGCATTAGGACTTCCTACAGGGCCTTGTGACACCTACTGCTGGTATCACTGCACATGGCTTCCCTCCAGAAACTTGTCAGCTGAAGCCCTTTGGGGTAGCGCTCCTGATAGTCACAACGCGCCAACACTTGCTGCTGCAGGACAACCAGCGGCCGTTGTGTGGCTGTAGTTCAAGTATCCTGAAAACAGCATAGGCTTCCACAGCTCTGCACAGGCCGGTGGGAACACTGCAGTGATTGCACCATACTGGGTGTCGTACCACTTGTCTTGCACATCATTTTCTTTATCTCTCCTGTTCGAACCTTTCAGACATAACTTGATAACAGCCAGGGAGCCTCCTTCACCCTCAAATCTCACCCGGGACAACTGCATAGGGTGGCACCTGAACCAAGCAATCACACACATCTACTCTTGTTCTGGCCTCCCAAAGGACCGCCCATGCCTCCACAGAGCTGGTGACAGGTGGCAGGTGTGGGCTTTGCGGTCTGGAAGATGAGGCCCATCTCCTAGCGTTATGAATCGCTCACTGCTGATATCAGCCCCAGTTCCTGTGCCAGGGCACTTTTTGGGTGGCAGACCAGATGAAAAGAACCATGATCAAATGAAGCAATCCCCACCTCCCTTGCCTCATACATGGCAGCTGGTGGATTCGTTGTGAAATGCCATCCACTGTCCTGTTTATTCCAGATGAAAGTCTCCTGCCCAAGGACTCTTTCCCCAGGCAGATTACTTCATTTGCGTAAGTACTTCAGAAGGAGAGGCAAGCAGCACAGAAACTAAACCCTGCTCTCTCATCATTGCTGAGGAGTCCAGCTAAAGCTGCTATAGCACCCCTGCTTTACTTTCCAGGAGAAAAAGAGATCCTTCCCATGGCAGGGAGACAGCTCTGCCAATGTTTCCTTCTCATACCTAACACTGGCAGTAATTTCAGCTGTGGCAAGATTCATCAAAGTTAATCATCTGACCCTCATCTACATGAGATAATTTTTCAGTGAGCAGAATTTGCCAGTGGCCTCAGCTGGCATCACACAGACCAACATGAGCAAATCACATCCTGTTCCAGGTCTGGCTTTCCAAATCCCAAGCAGGGAAAGAGAGTAGCGAGCGTCAGATCCTGAGGAAGACCTAGATTCAATTCAGTGCTTGGTGTTCGGCCATACGGCTGCATCAGGTAGCTCTTCAGCAAAAATCTGACAGTCCCCAAAACTTCACGAACACTTCTGTCCCTGAGCGGCTGGTGTCTTGCAAAGCCTTCTGATCTGACAAGTTTGCCAACATCCTGAATGGTGAACATCTCATGGGGTAGGCGGTTCTTGGGAGGCTTCCATGCATCTTCTGTCGTCTCTGAAAACCTGTCTGAAAAAAATCGGTCTCCTTCTGGCTTTGCATTCAGCCCGGCACCAAACCTATGGAGGCAGGTTCAATTGGAAAGGTCCCATCTCTGCAGGGGTTTCGAGCCAACCTTCTGATTTGATGTGAACAGTATGTACGAATGCCACTGAATGACATGTTTCCATGATAAAGAGTGTGGTGATGAAATTCTTCTGTGTGCCAAGGATGGAAACAAAAAAGTCGGTAGGCAGCTGCAACACATCACAAGAGCTGGAAAACAAAACCCTTTCTGATTCCCACAGCAGTTCTCGAGGTACTTGGAAACCTCAGATTCCTGCCCCCTGTGAGGGGCCTGCACTCCCCAGGTACACGTAAAAGCAGACAGGCACTGTCACTGTATTAAAGTGAACAAATACTCGACACAGAAGATGTTCATATAGGGAGATATTGTTTGAATGACAAAGGCTGATAAATCATTCTCTGGAGTTTTTCCTCTTTGCCTGGCTTCTTCCCATTGATCCATAGGAAATCAATGGGACTTTGCATGTGAAAATCCATAACCCAAAAGTCCATGCATTGATGACTTTGAGCAAATCATGTTCTCAGGTAACACACCATTTGCTTTTGGTTTTCATTAGCATTCTTCTTTTGTGGGGATGAGGGTAAAGAAGGCCCAGGGTGATTTTTGAAGTGAGGACAACAGAGCCAATCTGTGTCCTCATGCGAAAGCAACTCCCAGGCCCATCCTGGGGAAATGCATACTACTCACGTGTCGCCCATCCCTGATGCTATTGGGAGCTGCAATAGCTCAATAGCTCTCAGGCTGTTTAACTGAGAACAGTTAAACACATGGTATTGATGCAAGTGATACCTTCATGGACAGCTGGAACGTGGGGTGTACCTGGGAGTTCAAGATTCTAGCAGAGACCTGGGAAGCTCACCCTGTCTGGTCTGTGTCTGATCATCACCCCATAGCTCCCCATCTCTGAGAGGGATGACAGCACTCACTGTGGTCTCAGCATGTTAGGATGCTTTTTCAGCCTGAAGACCCACTGTTGTGGGTTGACCCTGGCCAGCAGCTAAGCACC
>VZTV01098886.1:0-10397 GCA_013400875.1 Anhinga rufa
TTTCGCCCCCAGTTGAAGTGAAATGAGAGTTGAGCTCCACAGCAGTTGGGTAAAGCTGTGAGTACTCATACTTGGGGTTTCCGCACTCCCAAAAATTCAGTGAACCATTCTTTATTTGTACCCTGGTGAACCTGGCACTACAATTACATGGGAGAAAAGGAGAAAAGCTCTTTTGCTCGCTTATACCATAAGAATGCAACTTTACTACTCTGTCCTGAAAAAGGGCTAATTTTTATAGTGTCAGAAGGAAAATGGAGCACATAGAAATAAGATTATTGATTATACTGTCAGTAGCTCTCATTCAGAAGATGGTTGTTTAGCTCCTCAGAAATGATTTAACTGTAGATAACTACGATTTTGGTTTTTTTCTGATTAGAAGGCTTTATCCATTAGCAAACTGAAAGATTTTGCTGTGATAAGAAGAAGGATTAAAGAGTAAAACTGATACCATCACAGTATCACTGAACCAACAAACAGCCAAGGCAGATGGAATTCATTCCTCCCGTGACACTTATCTCTTGACAGACAACAACTCACCTTGCTTGAAGTGAAAAGTGAATGGGGGAGCACCCCGGACATTTCCATGCAGAGCTACGGAAGCCTTCGTTACCACTTCCCTTCAGCGTTGCCACAGATGCCACTGCAGCTAATCAAGATGAAAAACCCTGAGCAACGGGTATAGTATTTTTAGGTCTTCAAATTGTTTTCCTAATAAAATAATTAATAAAAGAGTAATGATCATCAGTTCCAAAGGACTTAATTATGTATGCCCTCTCTCGTGTTTTGTAACAGATAGTAGAAACACTGCAGCACATAGTCCAGAATAACCAACAAGATTTCCACGATGATGTTCCATACAGATTCTCGGAGCTCGTCCAGCTCTGCCGGATAGCAAGTGCTGATTCTCTTGAGTCCATCTGGAGACAATTTTCAGATAAACCCCGCTACAGGTATTTCGTTATATCAACTTATATGAAACTTTTCCATTTTTGGAGAATTGAGAGCTAAAATTAAGGATTTTTTTCTTAACCTGCTTGCAGGCGATGGCTGCTGAGTGCAGTCTCTGCGACAGGCACCGCAGAAGCAATCAAATTCATTAAGACCAGAATTCGCAATGATGACCTTAACTACCTTCAGACTCTTCTAAGTGTTTCTTTTGCTCTCCATTTGATGAAAGCTGATGAACAGACTGTTCCAATAGCAGCAGTGAGTAAATGCATGTGAATATTTCCTATTTGATAACAAAAGCAATGATAATTGATGACAACCTTTGATTATAAAGTACATTAGAGACTGGATTCTCCTCTCATGTATACCAATTTTGTGCAAATGTTGAACCATGAAATTCTTTTGGCACTCCATACATGAGAGTAGACACAGTCCTGTGTCTTCATTTTGCTACAGGGATATAAAAGCCATTCTCCCATAACAGCTTCTGACAGTAATTCCCATTTTAGTTTGCTGGGATCGTGTCATGCCTTCTACAGACAAAACTTCGCCCACTTCAGTCTCTTCTGAAACAAATGATGATTTGTGTGTTATGTCATTTGAATAGCTCTTTTAATTGCAAACTATTCCTATAAACTGGAAAGTTCTGCAAGTGAAAGAATCTGTAGAATCATTTGTTCTGAACAGGATTCTTCTCATCTCTAGTCAATATTCTCCTTGAATAGGAAAAAAGGATATGATGTGAGAATTCATCATTAATATAATTGTTACACATTGTTCTAAGGATATTCCTTTTATAGATTTATGTTTACCCATATTTGTATTTTCAGTGTTACGCTCAGTTGAGGAAAATCAAAACGGTGCTGTGTAAGCTTATACATATGCTTATTTACACTGAAACTACTGGGGAATTAACCTCCTAAGTGAAGCTTGCAAATAAAATGTCTACAGGCTGATTTTATTTGTTTGGATGTGAACAACAATCATTCTGAAACTGCTCCCCTCAGATAAGCTCTGATGATTCTCCTGCTCTGAAAGCTATGTCAAGCATTGTATTCAATACCAAATTAATTTCCCCCCCCTTTTTCACCCCAGGATTTAATGACCAGTTCTCGAATTCAGAAAAGTCCCATGCTTCAGCAAGTTGCCTGCTTGGGATACAGTGCTGTGGTCAATAGATACTGTTCTCAGACCTCAGCTTGTCCTAAGGAAGCTCTTCAGGTGGGTGGCTTTTTCTCAGGTCGTTCTTAATAGCTTGGTAATGTTCGTTCCATTAGCTTAATTCTTTTAAGATACAGTATAAAAATGGCAATTGGGCTTACAAATACACATTTCATAGGGCTCCTCCAGAACAAAGGCAATGAATCATTTTACTAACGTAGATATTTGCTTCATCATTGAAAACACAGTTTTCACATTGTAAGGTAAAATCCTGAGAGAAGCCATTACTGAGTAATTTTATTAAACCCAGTTGGTTTATTGTGGTAAGCTTTTCAGTCAGTAAGGGGAACACTGCAGACAATCTATACATTAGGAAGAAGACTGAACTGTGCTTTGCCTATAGCCCATCCATGACCTGGCAGATGAAGCGATCAGCAGGGGCCGTGAAGACAAAATGAAATTAGCTCTGAAGTGCATTGGTAACGTGGGAGAACCAGCCAGCATCAAGCGCATCGTGAAGTTCCTTCCCATATCTTCATCCAGTGCTTCTGATATCCCCATCCACATTCAGATTGATGCCATATTGGCCTTGAGAAAAATAGCTTGGAAGGACCCCAAAACAGTGAGTGTGATCTGTCAGAGGTTTCTTTGCTTAATGAATTAGAGCACATATATTGTAAAGGGTAATGAATTTAATGGTATCATGTCTGTGGATTCAGCATGTTTAAAAAAAAAGGATTTTTTTTTAAGAACAGCACAATATAATTTTATATTTCAGCTGATATTTTTTGCCAAGCTGTAATAATAATTGTTAGTCAGTAGGAAGCTTCCAGAAGGATATCAGCAGTGTTTCTTTAGCACAGGACTTAATCGGTTATGACAGATGACTAGTTATATGTGGTGGAAATTTAGCCACCTAAAAGTCAGAAATATAATTTAATCTGCCTCAATAGTCAAGAGGGGAGAGAGAGACACTTTCTATAGACCTCCTAGGCAAAACGTTGACATTGCTCTGCCTCTTTTTAGACCCTTCTCTTAAGGCTGGATGAGTCACCACTGACCTCCCTCTGAGGTTGCTGGCGTGGTGAGCGTAGGCAAGACTCCTGCCTTTCAGATGGTTTAGGTATAGGAGCCATATGAGACAGCATCCACTCAGACTCTTCGGTGAGCTGCTGAAGCTCCCCTTTTAAAAGTGGTCTAAAATAGTGAAGCATGCTCAGCCAGTCAGTGGAGTTAAACCAAAGAATGAATTTATCTTATTATCTACCATTGTCTCTTCCGAAGTTATTCACCGATCTTTGAATGTCAGTAATGCAAAAAGCTGCGCTGATGTCTTTTTGATTGTGGTGGGCTGACCCAGTACATTGATACATGGACATTTATTTCAGATTCAGTGCCAGCCCTTCACAGGGTTCTGTCAAGGCTGTTCTGCCATGGCCCCTTCAGTTGTCTTAATACAATGATGTGGAACCATTCAGTAAAAAAGATCAGGAAACCTTCCTGTAGGGATTATGATCCTGTCTCCCATATTTCTTGTGGGTTATGTGTGGATCCAGTCTGAAAAAAAAACCAAAAACAAACAACCAAAAAACCAAGAAAACCTCGTCACAATTATTGGTAATTCCAGACACTGTGTTTTCTCTCTGCAGGTGCAGGGATATCTCATCCAGATACTTGCAGACCAGTCGCTTCCCCCCGAAGTGCGAATGATGGCTTGTGCTGTCATCTTTGAGACAAGGCCTGCCCTTCCCTTAATAACAACGATAGCTAATGTGGCAATGAAGGAGAGCAATTTGCAAGTGGCCAGTTTCGTGTATTCCCACATGAAGGCTTTGTCGAAGAGCAGATTGCCATACACGTACAACATGTAAGCAGAGACAGGAACAAAGTGGGCGATCTTCTGCAAATAAGTTCTGTTACACTCTTGTTAGTGAGCACTGCATGTGCTGACAAACCCAATGCAGTTCATATTCTGATGGGCTGAGGCTTATTTCTGGGTATTATCACCTTTCTCATTTTGTTTAGATCTTCAGCTTGCAACATTGCCCTTAAGCTGCTGGCCCCCAAATTGGACAGGCTGAGCTATCGGTATAGCAAGGTCATACGTGTTGGTGGTTACTTTGGTGAGTAAAAGCGTTTCAGTGACCAGGAAACTTTCCCTTCAGAAATCCATTCTTAAGAGACACTAAGTCCTTTGGAGAAATGCAGTATTCTGCATTTTAATAAGAAATTGAATTAAATGTGACAGTCACATACTTAAAAGTGCACAAGTAACCATTTATTAATTTGGGCTGAAACAGTTAGAATTTATGTAATGATGTATCTTGGAGTCAGTGATGGAAAAAGCTGCAGAAATACGATCTTGAATGATAAGCAGAATGATTAGAAAAAAGACATGCCTTTTGTTTACTTCTGCCATAGATAACTATAAAGTCGGTGCTGCCGGAGATGTCTTCATTATGAACAGCCCAGGAACAATGTTCCCATCAGCCATAATTTCCAAGCTGATGGCATATTCTGCAGGGTCAGTGGCTGATTTGGTGGAGGTAAATATTTACCTAAATCAATACTAAAACAAATTAAAATTAAAAATTGACCACAAATTTTCCTCTCTGTAAGTATGTTTCAGACTGCTCCTTCTCATGCTGTTTTGGTAGGTTGGTGTCCGCGTGGAAGGCGTCACAGACATCATCATGAAACAAAAGATACCGTTTGCTGAATATCCCACATACAAAAAGATAAAGGAGATTGGAAAAGCTGTAGGTATTTTCAGGAATGCTATGTGTTGGTTATATGAAGGGGTATTTAGTGAGGCTTCTCGTACTAGTTAAGCCCTGTCTCAGAAGGCAAACTACCTGCCTAGCAGTCAGCTCGAGTATTTCTGTGAAAGAGAGATCTGCAGTGGGGCTGCAGGGGACATCACTTCTGCGATGGTTGTGACAGCTTTGGCAAATTCTCGCTCTGGCCCTGCCTCCTCCCCGCCTCATGTATGGCTGCAGAAGGAGCACAGGGGAGGCGGGCATTGGGTGTGTGTCTCATGCCTGGCAGGCTTCCTCCTCCCTCCCTTCATCTACCTCACTTAGTTTACAAGAATATACCTTTGTCTTCAAGAGGAAAGGTGATTTGTTGCTGTGCTTTCAAACTGGGTTTAGTGGTACTAATGGCCCAGACCCTCTGTGTAAACGTGTGGCATCAGGATACAAAACACTGGACAGGAGGCTATTCGTGGGCTGCTCAGTGACAGGGAGTAAGTCTGAATTAGTGACACTGTGCTGTTTACAAAGCAGCAAAGAAACACAAGCAGTGATGGAAAGCTGCAGCTTGGTCAGTGATGGGTTTGATCACCTTGCTGAATTACCATTTGTAAAGCGTTGCATTAAGGAACTTTGCTTGTTTCTTTTTCTGTTCCCTAGCTGCTGGGATGGAAGGAGGTGCCAACAGAAACCCCCTTGATATCAGCCTACTTGAAACTATTTGGCCAAGAGCTGGCCTACGTCAGCATCAATAAGGAAGTCTTCCATCAGGCTATGAAGGTACCATGGACCCCTACTTTTCTTTGCAAGATTTTACACAATTATACTTTTATACCCCAACCTCTTGGATCTCTGTTTTACTGCAGACTGTGCTAGAACCTGCTGACAGGAGCACAGTGATGAAGAGAATCGCCAGCCAAATCCGCAATGGCATTGCAGGACAATGGACACAGCCGGTGTGGTTGGGAGAGGTGCGATACATCGTTCCTACCTGCACCGGTCTGCCACTGGAGTACGGGTCATACACTACTGCTCTGGCACGTGCGGCATTCAGCGGTGAGTTGGGAAGTACGAGATCACCTGTGCGAGCTCTGAGCAGGGGATGAGAGGCACAGGCTGAGAGGGGCCGGAGAAAGAAGTGGAAAAAGAGAAAGTTAGAAAAAGAACTAATTTTTGTAGTGGAGGGGAGGTAGTGAAGATATTTGGAGAGGAGCTGGACACAGCTGATTTCTGCCTCATCTTTGAATGGATTCAAGGCAGAGAAGGTAAGGTGAGAATCTGGGAAACGAGAGAGAGAAAGGTCACAGCATTCAAGGCCAGAAAAAACAAGAGCTGCATGGGGAACTGACTGCAGACATGGGCAGAAGCGGGTGGGTGCTGAGAGATGCACACACAAGGTAAGCAGGATTCAATGGTGATTTAAACAGGGAAGAAAATAGAAGGAGGCAGTAAAAGAGAACTACCAGTAATATTAAAGAAGGCAGGAAGAGAAGAGGGCTTGTGAAAACAGAGTTCTGTTTTAAAAGAATAAATATGGAAGTACAGTTGCTTATCAAGAAGTTAATTCAGTGATCATACTGTTTGTTGTGCAGAAGACTTTTAGTTTAAGCAAAACTGACCCTTCCTTTTGCTGACACCACATAAGGAATGAGGGGTGAACTACATGTACTTGTGTTCTTTATAGAAGTCTTGTACCTGCCCACTCTTTGCTGGTTTTAGTTTCTAAGTTTGTTTTAATAACATCTTTGAGCCCCTGCCCCTTGTTTTGTGGGTGTTTTTTTTTCTTTTTTTTTTTTAAATAACATCCTTGTAGCCAAGTTGGGGAGGTATGGGTTGGATGGATGGGCTACAAAGTGAGTGAAGGCTGTCTGGACTGCTGGTCTCCAAGAGTAGTCAACAGATGGAAGTCTAATTGGTGGCTTGCTATGAGCAATGCTCCTTCATCGTTAGCACTTGTTCATTTCTTTTTTGATAATCTAAATTTTGGAAGAGAAGGCACTTTCACAAATCTGTGTCAATGATGACATTGAATTGGTGGGACCAGTCACTGCACTGGGGGGACAGGCTGCCACCCTGGGGGACCCTGACAGGCTGGAGGGGATGTCCTGACAGGAGTGTGGTGAAATTATACAAAGGCAATGCAAAGTCCTTCACCTGGGGTGGAGTAACCCACGCACGTGTATAGGCTGGGCATCACCCAGACAGAAAGCAGCTTTGCAGAAAAAGGCCAGGGAGGCCTGGAGGACAAGGGGTATGGTGAATCAGCAGTGTGCTCTTGTGGTGATGAAGGCCAACTGCATCACTGGCTGCAACAGCAAGAGCCGAGCTAGCATGGAAATTATTTTGCCCCTCTATTTAGCATATCTGAGGCTGCATCTGGAGTACAATGTCCAGTTTTGGATCTGCAATACAAGACAGATGTTCATACTTGATGTGAGGGAAGATTGGAGAGCGAGGCTTGTTTAGTCTGGTTGCCCACCTTTCACTCTGTCTTCTGGCTTCATGTGTTTCTGAAATGTTAATGTTATACTAATTAACGAACTTTCACTTTGGGTCAGCTCTTCATTTTCTTACTATATTTTTATTTGCATATTCAATATGTTGCATCAGAACCCTTGCCTAGAGAATAAGCTTTCAGTATATTTTTGCTATTTTTCAGACTCATAAAAGATCTCATGTACCCCAAAGTCTGTCTTGTTTTCCAGTCATATTTTTTGTATTAACAAAAATATTACCTCTTCCTGAATACTGTGTCTCACTGAAATTCAAATCCTTTCTTTCACTTTTACCATTTTTAAATGTTGTTCTGTCCTTTGCAGTTGATGGAAAGATGACCCCCCCTTTAACTGGAGATTTTAGACCTTCCCAGTTTCTTGAATCCTCCATGCAGATTCGGTCCGACATAAACCCAAGGTATGGCAGGTTTCTAAGGCTTTACATAGATGGAGGGTTTTTATGAAAAGGCAAAACCACATGTTAAAAAAGAGCACCTTTCTTATATCTGACCGCTTTGCTGTTTCAGCTTCTATGTACATACAGTCGCAACAATGGGTGTCAACACAGAATACTTTCAATATGCTGTTGAAATTCAAGGCAAGGTCCTGACAAAAGTGCCAGTGAAGTTTGATGCCAAGATAGACATGAAACAGAAAAATATTAAGATTGAAACAAATCCATGCCATGAGGAAACTGAGATAGTGGTTGGAAGGTATGTTAGCATTACTTCAGAATATTTTCTGTTGCTGAAACCTGATGAAGTTCACTATTTGCTGACTTCTTATGGATGTTTCTAGGTAGGCAGGGTGACTTTTCAGTGTGTAGCATAACCTTTGGGATTACAAGCAAGTAAGAGAAATAGGGGAGTTAAAAGTCAAAAGATACCTAAATTATTTAGGAGTTTAGTTTTTGTTTTAATTTGTTTATTATTTTGTAGTTTTAATTTTTAGTTGTTTATTATTTTATTGTCCTTTAGGGGTTTTAATTTTTATTTTTAAATTAAAGGCTTTCATGTTTTTGACATTTGTTTAAATTTATCCAGATTTTGAAAACTTCCTGTGATATAAGGGACTCATGTTTGTCATGAACTTTTATTTGTCTCTAATAATATTTATACTTATAGTTTCATATACAATCCCTATGTTCAAACAACATACCTCCATGCTGTCCCATTATACAGGTAGGGACATATTTCATTTAATCCAAAGACAAGGGTTTGGAATAATTTACCATTTTTTGTGCATATCTCAACAGACATAAGGCTTATGCTGTATCAAGAAATATAGGAGAACTAGGTGTTGAAAAGAGGATCTCAATTCTCCCAGAAGATGCGTCATCAGATATTGTGGAAGAACCTTTCAAACCATCAGAGAGAGCTTCCAGTGAAGGTTTCACAATGGTAACCTATTCCTTTTTGCTTATATAGTAATATTTACCCTCTCTGTGATGCACATGTCTGCAGTTTTACTCTTGCCTATGATATGCTCCCAGTGGTATTCACATGCTCATCTCCAATGCAGCAAGGAGCTGACAGCATGCCAAGGAAACATGCCGATAGCTCTCAAGAGGAACTTCGCCATGACACAGGAAGAAAAGCTCATAAACAAGACATTTGCATCAAACTGCATCATCTTGGTTGTCAGCTCTGCTTTTCCAGAAAGTCACAAGATGCCAGTTTCCTAAAAAATACATATTTGCATAGATTAATTGGAGAACATGAAGCTAAAATAGTCTTGATGCCAGGTACAATATTGAGTACAAACCTTGTCGTCTTAGGTTTGCCGATGCTATTTGAAGCAGTATAACCTTCTAATGTGTGCAATTGGTGTGTAGTTCAAACAGATGCTGATATTGACAAAATTCAGCTGGAGATTCAGGCAGGATCCAAAGCAGCTTCCAAAATAATTCATGTGGTAAACTCGGAGTCTGAGGAAGAGGATGAGTCATCTCCACATGAGGACATTCAAGCTAAACTGAAGAAGATTCTAGGCATTGAAAAGGTGTTCAAGGTAAGAGACTTTGAGCATGGAAGGGGGGAATACTTTCCCGTAAATGAAGCCAAGGGTCTGAAGTTCAGTGTGGAACACTGGCACGGGAAAGCAAGGATGGGGCTAATTTGAAAGGTGCCAGTGCCAGGCCTGTCAGCCCATGCCACCTGTGGAGGATTTGATCCTATGGGGTGCATCCAGCTGGGGCTGGTCCTCCATGCTGGGCTCGATTTTAGCTGGGTGGAGTGGATCCAACGGAGTTCTGCAGCCTCTGCAGTAAGTGAGACAGGAAAGTTGCTGTTCCTTGAAAGGCTGATGTGGCAGCTTCTCTGACACCCAGGGAGGTTTTACTTTGCAAATACAGAACCAGATGTATCCCCCGTCTTGCACTTCTCTTTGAACTTTTTTTGTAGGTTACAAATAAAACCAGACACCAGAAGAAGCAACCTTCTAAGAAAGGAAAGGCTATGCTAACAGAGGTTGGGACAGACCCCGATGTAAAAAATCCCTCCAGCTCATCTTCTGCCTCCTCAGCTGTCTCCTCTTCCTCATCATCTGCTGCTTCTCCTGATCGTAAAAAGGCTGTGGATGAAGATGAGAATGATCAAGTAAAGCAAGCAAGAAAAAAAGATGCAAGCAGCAAGAGCAGCAAGAGCAGCAGTAGCAGTAAGAGCAGCAGCAGCAGCAGTAGCAGTAAAAGCAGCAAGAGTGGCAGCAGCAAGAGCAGTAGTAGTAGCAGCAGCAGCAGTAGTAGGAGCAGCAGCAGCAAGAGCAGCAGTAGCAGTAAGAGCAGCAGCAGCAGCAGTAGCAGTAAAAGCAGCAAGAGTGGCAGCAGCAAGAGCAGTAGTAGTAGTAGCAGCAGCAAGAGCAGTAGTAGCAGCAGCAGCAAGAGCAGTAGTAGTAGTAGTAGCAGCAGCAAGAGCAGCAGTAGTAGTAGTAGGAGCAGTAGGAGCAGTAGCAGCAGCAGCAGTAGTAGGAGCAGCAGCAGTAGGAGCAGGAGCAGCAGCAGTAGTAGTAGTAGTAGCAGCAGCAGCAGTAGTCGTAGCAGCAG
>VZTV01098888.1:0-48157 GCA_013400875.1 Anhinga rufa
TTATTATTATTTTTTATTTCAACCAAGGTTGATCTAGGATTTCTGTTTGCTGTCTTCCTATTATCTCCCGTCATACCCATTCTGACCTGAATGTATGTAATTCAAGATGTACGTGAATAATAAAATTCCACAAACAGGGCACTCTCATTTTTTCCTTTCCCCAAGGAGGCTACGGTGTGTGCAGAGCTGCAGAGAGTCTTGTCACTGTTACTGCCCTGGAATGCGTTTTTTTCAGCTTGGAGGCAGTTAGGATTCAATACCAGTTTCTTCTAACTTGGACGACTCCCCTCTGTTATCGTTAAACATCTATTAATTCAACTTTTTAATGGCTTTGGAATGATTAGCCCTGTTAGGCTTTCTGGCAGCGCTGTCATCCCAGCAAAAGCATTATTTTAAAACATATGCGTTAATGAAAGCACAGTTGCGAATACAGCGGTGACTATAGCAGTGCCTGTCAGGGGCTGTCACACATTCCAGGCACATTTTCAGGCTGGGATCACGGTCACCTTCAAGCTATAAAAAAAGTATATATTTTTTTTCTTTTTTTTAGGAAACGTAGTTGGTAGCAGTTGAAGTTAAAACTCCTGAATATTGTTTTTATGTTGCTTATTGCTTGCAGAGCTCTGACAGTGACACAGCCACATAACGCTGTGAAACTGCTCTGAGCTTCCAGGTCTCTTCCCCCTCAACAAAACAGCTCCTGGAGCTTCCCTTTGGTTTATCCATGGAAAACTCCAAGTGGCTCAAGATCAGTTTCCTGAGGTTTTGGTTTGCCATGTGTGCCGAAAGAGGTTTTTGGGGTCCTTTTTTTGTGCGTTTTGTTTTGTTTCCTTATACTCAAGCATATGCCCCTGCAATGGGAGAAAAACCAGTAGTATTACGCTCTTAATAGCGTGCCCGATGTCAGCGATATAAACTTACAGGAGTGCACCTACTGCTGTAGGTTTCACCAGATCTGATCACATCTCTACACGTTTTTACAAACTTTTTTCATCTGCAGACACAGCCTCACGCTTCGGATTTTACTGCCGCTGCCCCCCCTCTGCGGCAGGCAGCTCGCAGGCAGAGCACGGCAGAGGCTCCTCCAGCAGCCCTAGACGCACAGCCACCTGCAAAAGTTGTGAATTTAAGGAACGGTTTTGAGGCTTTGTTGTCAGAGAGTGAAATTAAGGTTTTGGGCGTTGTGGGTCGGGAGGGCACACGCACGCTGAGCTCACACGGGGCCGTATTCTGCCACGATTCTTCCTCTGAGTTATTAGTTTATTAAGCAAATAAAGCTCAATCCAGCTCCCACAGAAAATCTGTCTCCAGTGGAGCGGGGTCGTGTTAGCTTAGGGCTGGTGGAACAAGGAGCTCGTCGGTGGTGATTTTCCACTTATCGCAGTTAGAGCTGAGGCTGTGGGTGAAACTGGCTCGGTCTGTACGTCCGCCTGAGTTATCCGGGGCTTAACGCGCTGGTGCTGTTACCGCTCTTGGCCTTGGCCTGTCCTGACGTGACCTAAAAGAAATTGTTCAGAACCAAAACCTGCAACTAGTTGTTGCCATTTCTGCAAAGCGATAAGTTTTTTTATTGATGATTTGTGTTTAATAAAAGCAGTAAGGTATGTTGTCTCTAAGCAAAAACGCCTTTTTAGTGATGAGAGCTGTCAAATCATGCTCATACACTTGCCAGAAAGAGTATAGAGGATTATAGATGTCCACGGAGCCAGGACAAGGCTGCAACTCGCTTGACGCTTCGTGTGGTTCGCGAATGAAGGTGGGATGTTAGCAGACAACTGCATGGTGAGGTCGCCTCGGGAGAACGGGTGGACACGCAGAAGTTCTGGTCTGGTGTCGGTGGTCAGCGACCCCCGAGCGGGAGATTTTGCAGGGCCGGAGCAGCCCCTCACCTGGGCCCGGGGCTTTCACAGAGGCTGAAATTCAGCTGTGATGGAAGAAGACATGACTATCACTGGGGAGGTGACCTCCAGCCCCCGAGGTGTCGAAGAGGGTGCCCTGCGGAGAGGCATCCTGCAGCTTGCTCCTTGCTTTGGGGGAGCAGGAGGCACCTTTTGCCTCAGAAGGTGGAAAAATGAGGATTCCTGGCGCCATTTCAGGAGGGTGTCCTTGCTCCAGCCCCTCCTGCTTGATCCGCTTTGGAAGTTTCGAGGTGTTTTGGAAATGAGGAAGGAAAGGGTTCGCAGTCCTGGTGCTGAGGCACTGCGGTGCTCCCCCACCATCTTGGCAGGGTCCTCCCCTCCCCACCGGGCTCCCACCCGTGCCCCTGCAGCCGCTCGCACGCAGGCACTTGCTGATTTTCGCCTGTGGATTTTTTGCTGAAGTTTTCTTTGGGCCTGATACAGCGCTGGGGAAGGACTCCTCAACGTTAGCCCTTGAAAAAACTCCAGTTCATTTCAATTTATCATTTGCCTGAGTATGGCAAGAAGTACCTGGCTCGGGTTTCATCACACAGTTCTCCAGCTGCAGAAGTTGTTCATCACAGGAGCTAAAATTAAAGCTTTGCTGTTTGGACCTTTTTCTTTCTTTTTTTTCCCCCTTAAATGCTTAATTATAGCTGGTTGTGAGGTTCTGCATCCGTTCGTCCTTCTCATTTTTCTGGCGCGCATAAATCCTGATTTTGTTCGAGCTCCTTGAATATAATGCTTATTATTAGTTTTGGACGTTTAATCTGTTTTGCTTTTCAGGCAAGTTCCACTCTTGCTCCGAAGCAGCCCGGAGGCGAATGCCAGTTGGCAGTGTGCACGCCGCCTCTCCGGGCGCTCGCTTTCCTGCCCCAGCTCGGGGCATAGCTCCACTCCGGTGCACCAAAGCCTCCGAAGGTGGCTGGGAGACGGGGCTGGTGCCGTGCTTGGGGTAGACGTACCCATGGCGTGTGGCGGAGGCCGGGAGCCTGTCATGGGCTGGATGTTGGCACAGAAACAGCAGCTCTGCGGGTGCTGGTGGGCTTCACCAGGCTTTCACTGGTGTGCGCTCCACCTTTGGGGCCTTCTGTTCCTTCCCACCATCCCATGCAGAGCGGGTCCTCCGCTCGGTCATCCCGCTGGCACCAGCGTGGTGCAGGACAAAGTCAGTCGGTGCCTTTCTCTGGGGTGCTAGCTGTTAAGTTCAATGCATCGCCTGGGAGGTTAAAGTACAAACAGCACCCACTCGGAGCAGCATCTCTCGCCTGCCCTAAAATCTGAATTTCCCAGGCAGCACTGGGGCACGTGCAACATTTTCCAAAGCTCTCGTATCCACAGGAATAAAGGGTTTAGTTGGATGTAATGGAATACAACTCCTCTTCAGGGCTGAGCGTGACAGATGCATGCACAGCAGCTGGTGCCTTTGCTTGCACGCGGCAGCTGAAGTGTCACTTTTTCCCCCCCAAACCGGCACCCTTTGGTTAAACCTTTCCGGGGGCTGAAGGGCGCGCTGGACAGGAGCAGAGGGAGGGTTCAGACGGAGCGGTGTGGGTCTCGCTGGGGCAGGCGGGATGGCCAGGACACTTCAAAGCGGGCGGCGGCGGCCGAGCGCGCGGCCCCAGCCCGAGCTCGCGGGGAGTGCGTTTTTGCTATTATTTCAATTATTACAACTTCCTGAATAGGTTGAAGGTCATTCATAATTCACGCTTCTGTCATCTTTACGCATGCCAAATGCAGTCTATTAAGCATAAATAAAATTTCAAGTGCCTGACCAGGAAAAGTAAACTGGGATTCATAACAATGAGGCCTTATTCATCCATTTAAAAGTAAATTGTGTGTGTTCCTTTTTTTTCCCCCTCCCCTTTCCCTTTATGGCTTTGCAGTTTGGGAGCTTTTATTTCTGCTCAGTAGCATAAATATATGACCTGCGGTGTAGGCAGGCACAGAGGACTGATGAGTTCGGCCTCCCCCAACTTCTCCCCACCTCAGACCCCCTGAACTTTGAAAGTGTTTCCAGATCTGGATCCGATTTTGCTCTTCCTATATAAACTGCAGTCACACACCGCTGATCCCAGGGCATGTGAAATGCGCATCTGGACTTTGCTTTTGTTTTTTTTTTTTTTCCCCCCTCCTGGTTGTTCCTCTACTGTGCAGCAGCTCTTCCTATACTTTGCGAGGCAGACCGGTGCGTGCTTGGGTCTCGTGAGCACAGGTTAACCTGATAAAAGTCAGGTAATGGAACGGGCTTGGTAGGCTGAAGAGGTGACAGTCAGAAAATGAAAACCTTTCATTAATTACAGGAGAGTCAGGACTGTGTCCAAGAAATCTTCAAGCTTTGCAATTGAAAAGTCCATTTATTCTGCATTAACGTTTCCTAATACAAAAAAATACTGCCTGCGGTAGAGGTTGCTGTTGTTGCAAAACAAGGGCAGCCAGGAGGAGACCTGCAGGGCTGGGGGGTAATTTATGAGCTTTCCCATCTGGGGGGCTTGCAGGACCCCCACGCCGTCTGCTGCCTAAAGACTCAGGCAACGTGGTTCGTTTCGACAGTTAGCGTCTCGCTTTTTCTCAGACAGGGTAATTCCAGGAGGTTTTTGGTGGAAACAGTGGGGAAAAAAAGCCTTTCAGGGAAGTAATAAGGACAGCTATTAAAATCAGATTAAATTTACCTGTGTGATTATTTTGGTTTGAAGTTCAATATGTTTATTTTAGATCCTCTTTGGAATGTAGTCTAGTATATAAACTGTTAGTGCAGGTGGGGGGTTTTGTACATACAGAAATTTTAAAAACTATTTTAAATAATAATTACAGTTAGAATAATAATAATAGTTATTAACAATAATAACAATTATGATGATGTCAAAGTGCCAGGACTGGAACTCTGCCACTTGGACCTTGTTTTGGAGGGCATTAGTTCTGAGATGCAAAATAAAGAAACATCATGCAACCTAAACCATGGAGTTTTTCTGGATCCTCCATCTTGTCTCCCTGCTGAAGTACAGAGAGGCTGGCCAGGTAGTTTCTGATGGGTAGCTTAACCATCTCTGATATTTTCACATACCAAGAGGACAATTGGCTGCAGAGTTTACACTCTGGTTAGGGATTTATCCCACAGCTGCAAGAAAGATGCTACCTCGTACCAGGGCTTCCCAAAGAGAAGCGATGCACAGGGTTCGTGAACAAGACCCTCTTTATGCCCGTGTACGGTCCATGTGTCCTCACTTTGCAACGAGAGGTGAAAAGGTCTATCAAAATACCTCTGATGGGATGGCACGAGCAGAGGAGGAAAAATACCAGAGAAGGCTTTGCTGTGGTTTTTGTTTGTTCCTTGGTGTGGATGCACCGCTGACCTCTGAAGAACAGCTGAGTTTACCCGACCGTGACACAAACCCGGGAGCACCGAGGGAAGCCCTGGGCAGAGCTGTCCTGGGCAGAGCAGGAGCTTTGGCACGGTCCCTCTGAGACGGTGGAGCTCCCACCCCAAGTGGGAGGCGGGTGCTGTTGCAGCATGGAGGGCTGCAGAAGTCTCTCTGATCAGCGTGCAATACCACACACGTATTATTTCCACACAAAACAAGACAGCAACCAGTCTTATCTTCCACAGATCGACTGCAGCTTCCCTTTCAGATGTGTGGAGGCTGTTATACTTCTGGAAGAAACAAGCCAGTTTTCAATACATTCGTCTTAATAAATGGAAAAACAAGTGTTGCTTAAAGCAAACATTCACTGGATGCAGCGCTGGCATCAGATTTATTTGCGGGAGTTAAAAGCTGGCTTCACTTAAATGCGTTTCAGCCTTTGAATGAATGAGTTGCGTTGCCCCAGCCGCGTCCCCAGCACGCCGAAGCCCACGCAGCAGCTCCGCGTCTTTCGGCACCCATGGCAGCATCAGCTCCGGAGGGGATTGTGGTACCAGGCATTCACCCAGCTGCGTGAGGAGACACACATGAGACCCTGCCACGGCTCTCTTGGCCCCTTGTGCCCGCCAGAATACTTGGTGCAGTTTGAAATCCCCTTGGCAAGGGGTAAAAATGGCAAGCCCAAGCAGACCCAGCCGAGGGTGCTACCAGGACGGCGTAGAAGAGGAGGGAGGTACAGCCTGGGCAGATCGGGCTGCCCATAAAATACTTCTGGCTTTTATGGGGAAAATTGGCCATTAGCAGGGGGTTGCGTCACGGGTACCTTGTGTCCGATGTGTTTTCCCAGCGCTTCTGGCACCTGGAGAGGGGCGAGCGCCGGGACGGTGGGGTGAGCTGGCCCCAGCTGCCTTCACCACCGCTCCCCTGCACGCCTCCTCCAGAGCAGTTTTTGGGACGAGGTGAAGAAAAGAGAAAACAAATCTGAGGAAATGCATCTTCTTTAGTTATTTTTAGGTAATATCTGTGGTTAAAAGCTGCTTGTGCAGAAAGAAATGATTAGGCTATACGGCCACCTCCTGGAGGACATCGGTATGTGCTCGGCTGCTGGGGCCACCCGATGGGTGACGGTTCATGTGCGACCGGGCAAGGAAAATGCCCACACATCTCTAGATACCTGTACCTACCTTGCGACAGTGCGTCTGTTTGACTTTAAACAGTGGTGGTGGCTTTTTGCCTTTCTCCCAATGCACTGAAATGAGTATTGAGAGCTGAGGGTTTGAGTGCGAAACCTTTAAAAATACATTAGTGCGAGAAAACGCAAAGGCATCATTTTTTAGCGTAGGAAACATAGCTGTCATGTGTTTTTGTTTAACAAGGCCTGAGGAAGTTACTAATATTTATTTGAGCTGCTTTGTGGAGCTTTTTAGTGCTCTTCACATTTCCTGCTGAGAGAGAAAGCAGCCAGATGGATATTGGGAATTTCCTTTCCGCAGAGCCTTGCGGTGCCGGCGCGTGCTTGCTCTGGGTGCACAGACCCACGGGACTGTGGCTCCTTCACCCAGCCACAGCCTTCCCAGAGCCAGGAGCCTGATGTCACCTGTACAGGGGGACCAGGCGCCGCCAGCCGGCGTCACCACCGGCACCTGTGGCTGCTCGCGGTGTTTCTTCATCCGGGACTGATTTTTCCTTTGATTCCCCCATGAAGCTAAGGAATAACCAGGCACGCTGCTTTGTATAAGCCTCTTACCTCACAGCTTTCTGGACTGCATAGATGTTGAACTGGGGGGTGGATGCCTGTGGTTTAATCAGCAACATCTTCTCAGGTCTGCTTTAGTACCTTTTCCCAGTGCAACAGGAGTTACCTCCCTTACATGGATCGCTCAGGGATGCGTTTTATGGCTACTTTGTACATGGGTCTGGTATAAGCATGCAAATTGCCGGTGATATTTGCAGTCATCGCGCAGCTCATTTTGCAGCAGAGGCTGTTGAAAAGTAATCGTCCTTTTTATCCTCACAGAGCCCAAAGCACCAATGGCTTTGGGGCTGGAAGGAGCAGACCTGCCATAGTCGAAGTCAGCACCTCTCCAGCAAATGGCAGCCAGCACCCACAGAGTTTTGATCCTGTAATAGTCACTGGCCGTGGTTTACGCCTCTTTGCCTGTTGTGGTAGTCACGTTGCTTTATCTTTTTTGTTTTATTTTTTGCAGATATTCTACAGGGTGGTAGCAGATATTGAACCAGGAGAGGAGCTCTTACTGTTCATGAAGAGTGAAGATTATTCACATGAAACAATGGCTCCGGACATTCACGGTTAGCCACTTCTTACTGCCTAATCTAATAGAAAGTATCATTGAAATTAAGCAAAAAATTAGGGAGATTTCTCCTCTGTTGAAATCCTTTTGAAATCTGGGATGGCTGCACTGCAGCCAGGGAGGAGAGCTGGACCACAGTTGTATTTGCCTATCTTCTGCCCTCCTGTTTCTCTGAAAGCTGTTCAGTGAATAAACTAGTCTAATATTGTCACAGCTTCTTCAGTCCCTCTGAAGGGTGAGTCTGCTTTCAAAAGCGATGCCAACGCTGGCATTGGGAGTTCTCTGTTTATTGTCTTCATTACTCCATCACTCCAACCTAGTCCAGCCAGGAGCGTAGCTTCATTCAGCGTTGCATGTGAATGCAACTGCATGTCATTTCATTTGGTGTTGCATTTTCTATCTGCAAATCTGGCGAGCTCTGGTTTGCAGAGTTGGTATTTGTCAGCATTGCATCCCTGCAACTCCTAATGTCGCTCAGGTTTTACCCTCACTTACTCAAACCTCCCTGGCAGAAATCGGGATCTGCAGATGTAACTGAGAGCAGTAGTAAGGCTTCAAGATTGATCATTTTGTGGGTATTGCAAAAGGAGAGCAAGAGTCCATGTCCTTATCTCTAGGCTGCGCTGCTCCTGAAGGGCCTGTATAGGTTATTTTTTGTCACTTAGCCAAACAACTGTTATTCTCTCATTTTGAAAAGCAAAAAATCTCAGGTTGCTAATGTTGCTGTCACTTGTGAGAGCACCTGAGCCATTCTTCCTCCTCGTGCTCATTCATTACTCATCCAACACACAGGTTCTGGGTCTGAAACTGCAGAGCCCTCACTGAGATTTCTCCCCCCCCACCAAGAGCTCCTTTTGCTCTGCTGCCTGCTGGGCAGCGGGTTATGCAGCCACAGCGGGGACGGGGTGTAGGATATCTGCTTGCTGCCCATTTGGTTGCGGTTTATGCCAATGTGGACATTTTACAAATTCTCAGAGGTTCAGGGACAGTACGCAGAGGTTTTCCCAGGGCAGGAGGTATCAAGGGCTGCACTTTCTTATAACTGCCTGTACATTTAAAGCAGTATCTTTTGTTCTCTTAGGAAAAAGGTGGAGACTATTCATTCATTCTAATTTGGTTTTGTGTTTGTTTTTTTTTTTTTTCTTTTTTCTTTTTTTTTCCATAGCAGTACCTTTGTTTAATTATTGCTAAAGAGGTCCCCCTTCTCGAGCATAGTGTTTTCCATGCCTAGTCCCTATGGTCAAGTAGCTATTGTATAAATGACACCAGAGGAAATCTCTGCAGTCAGATTCAGAAATATGTCCCACAGGGCTAATTTAGAAGCAGACTGAGCCAAAGTACTGCTCATGGACAGCGGACAACAGAGCCCTATGATGCTTTCTCTGGATCAACTCAACAGTCAAGCAGCAACCAACTACATACATTTGAGATTCCAGCCAGACTCCTCAGTGCCTTTCTGACTCAGACCCCCAGCGCATTTATATCTGCAGGGCGGGTAGCACTGGAACCAAACCAGGACATCTGGCTCCTTGTACGGACCATCAATAGAAAATCCAGCAGAAAAAAAAAATCATGGGATGATCTTCTCTAATTTTGCTTTTTGGGATTTTCTTCAGCTAATCCATTCTTTTGCAGGAAATACTGATTAATGGAATGCAGTATTCACCCCAGAGTGACACTGTAGCCATCTTCCACACTCATTTTCAGCAAGAAATACATTGTGACTGATTTTACAGAATTTAAAGCAAGGTCTCCTGTCTTCATTACCCCAACTTCATGTCTCTGACTTACTTTGAACAGGGTTGGGTGCTGGAAAAAAATTCTTATGTAAATGAAGAGACTTTTTAAAACTCTATAAACACCCTTTTGGCTGTTTTAGATGCTGATGTTCGTGTCTAAGGCTGTCTCCTTCATTCAGAAACACAGACACTGGCAGCCTCCACTGGATATCCACCTTAGACCCTGTATGTCCCCATTTAGGACAGTATTTAAACATACTGACTTTTGTCCTAAGCCAGTGTTAGGGATCCCTATCGGATGAAACCCAGGCAGCTAACAGGTAGTATTGCACTGTCATATATTGTAGAATTAAAGCATTCTTAGAATGCATAAAGCATTCTAAGGCATATTTGTTTCTTTTGAGGTTCTTCTCATTTTCACTGAATAGCTATTTATTTAACCACACCGTCATGGAACTCCTGATGGGATGGTAGTTAAAAATGACTGAAAACTGATGGGGTCTCCCTGTGCCCAACTCCTTTGTCTTCCAGAGGAGCGCCAGTATCGCTGCGAGGACTGCGACCAGCTCTTTGAGTCCAAGGCTGAGCTTGTAGACCACCAGAAGTTCCCCTGCAGCACACCTCACTCCGCCTTCTCCATGGTGGAGGAGGACTTCCAGAAAAAGCTAGAGAATGAGAACGACCTTCGGGATGTGCATGAAATCCAGGAGTGTAAAGAGTGTGATCAAGTCTTCCCAGACTTACAAAGGTAGGAGCAGATGCTTAAAACGTGATTGAATGAGGCAAATTTTGTAATGGCTTCAGTTGGATCATGCAGGGCATCAGCCAGGGCAGAATCTGATACCTTAATCTTCTATACAAACCAAAGATGAAGATGAATAAGACTTCTGTGCTGGTTGGTGTTTTATGGCATAGAAAACAATGGAGTCTCAATAAATTAGAAATTTGGTCCTTGTACTGAAGTCCTTAGTGAGGACCTTCAATTAAGAACTGGATCTTCTGACAATTAGTTCTTCAGCTGGCGTGAATTGGGCTGATTGCAGTGAAATCAGAGAAGTGATTATAGTTCAGATCAGCTAAGGTCTGGGCTCCTTATTTTTAGTTAGAAATAACTTAGAACATCTCTGAGTGGCGTTCACTGATGTTACCAATTTTATCTTTGCAGACAAGCCGTGCTAGTTAGAGGCAGGTTCTAGATGTTAATATATACCTGTCTGTTAATATATATTTATAGCTGTACTGTCTTGAAACACTGGGGTTCATCTCTTTTTTATATATATCTGGCTGACTATTTAAACAGATAGCCCCATATGCATACGTATCTGAAATATGCAGAGAATGTAAATAGAATGTACAACTTCTATATGCTGAAGATCATTTACATATTTCCTGTTACTAGTTTTTGTGGTGTCTTAAAATACCATATTGCGGTGCAGATTATGGCAAATTTTGCGAATTACTGAAAGATCTTGAGAGTGCACAGGCACCTCTGCAGTGCATACCTCGCAGATTCACATCTTAATGCTTTCAGGACAGGGGAAGGTTGACCTCAGCCAATATTTGATAGTAATGCTGAGATATCTTAGTAGCAGAATCCTGGGCCAGATCCTCCACTGTGATGAGGCAGTGCATTTCTTAGGAAGCGGGTTTATAGCAGCAGCAGACCCGGCCCGGTATCTCTTGCTTTCAGCCAGGGTCTGTAGCACAGCTCCCACACTCCCACAGCGTCTTCTTTCCTCTTTACGTTATGTGGGCCCAACCTATGGAAATATTAACTGCTCTTTTAGGTACAGCAGTGCATTTATTTGCATTGCTGAGTAATCATATGCCCCTTAAATATTGACTTGTCCATTTAGAGTATTTTTCGGGTTCATATTTTTCACAGAAATCTTTACTAGTCCATGGTGCAGGGTGCTCTGGTGTCTGTTGGAGGTTAGCGTGCAGAGTTGTGCGTGCCCATGGTTAGCCCCTTTGGATGGCTGATCCTGGATGCTTCAGGTGCTGATTCTGCAAGACGGAGCCCCCTCTCCCAAAACACAGGTGCTCCTTAGCTCCTGTTGATGGAGCGGAGGTTGCTCGGTGTCACGTGGAGGGTCTCAGATCAGCATGTCTTATGACCTGATCCGCAACGCTTCGGCAAATTAATGACACCAAAATTAAAACATGATGTGCCAAGCATTGCTCCCCCCATACTAGGTCAACCCCGCTGAGTGGGAATTCATGCAGGCACAAGGTCTTGTTCACCGGCCAATGTTGAGCAGTATGTGGCTCCGCGTGTCTAATTTTTAGTCCGAGTGATTGATTTGAAGGGGCTGATGTAGGTAGATCAAGTCAAAAGGGTTGCAGCAGTGCGGGTGAGGCAGGAGTCTGGACTGTAACATTTTTCCACCGAGTTTTTCGGTGTTAAATTCTTTTCTGCGTGCGAACCAGAGGACGATATCTAACATATGGGAATCGTTGAGGAAATGTAAATTTAGCTTAAAATATTAATCATTGAAGAGAAAGGGCAGAAAACAAAGAACGAGTCATCATAAATAGATGGGCAGTACTGTGAGAAAGAGTGAAAAATGAGAGAGAATGCAGTCATTCTCTGAACTCTTGAATTATTGAAAGGCTAATACACCACGAAGACAGTTCACAGCAAAAAAGAACCAAAGTGTGCTATATCCAGATTATATAAAACAAAAGGCCCGAATGAGCCATGCTTGAGGGTGTGTGTAATTAAATGGAGAAAGAGCTGAGCAGGAAGATGGAGGTCTGGGGGGGCCAGGACTGCTCAGTGCTGATGGCAGATCGCGGAGCTGCGATAGGCGTCCGGGAGCTGCCGCCAGAGCCAGGGACAAGAGTCTCTCTAGGTCTTACGGCAAATATGTTTACCAGTGCATGAAGGAGAGTCAATTGATATAGAAGTGTTAGGAGGGGAAACCAGAATTGGTTTTTTCCTCCGAAGGAAGGAATCTGAGACAGGTAGAAGTAAAGAGCGTCCGCAGGGTGAAAGCATTTCTATTACCTGTGGCTGAGAATGAAGGCTGCTGCTTGGGCTGCGTAACCCAAACCAGACTGTACACCTGGCAGGTTTTGTGCACTGATTCAGCAGAGATCAGTGGGAGCTTCAAATGAGGAAGGGCTGATCTGGTTTGACATCCCAGGCTAAAGATTGTGGTTTCCAGTGGCTTTTCTGTGAATCTGCTCTTACATAGTGATCCTTCCTCAAGCAATGCCGTGGGTTACGACTTTGTATGTGACCAAGCAATGCAGGTGTTTAAAAAATATATTTGCTGCAAATGAATAATAAACCAGGAATTCAGAAAATTCAGAGACAAAAATGAATTCAAAAATGTGCAGCAGTAATTAGGCGGGGGATTAAATGCTCTACTAACAGACTGAATGAGCTACTGAGAAATGAATGAATAAACAGCTACGCAATTGAACACAGTTAATAATAGTTAAGTTTATAACTCCAGTTGTAGTGTACCACTCTTAGACGCTTCTTATGCTGATTTTGTCCTATGCCAGTGGAATTATTCCTGATCTATTCCTGCTGCAAGAAAAATTGACTCCCATCAAAGGAGCAGAGTTATGTCCGGTGGTGGGATCCAAGGTGTGTTTAGAGGGAAAGTCATAAGGTAGAAATAATTCAGACTGCAGGGAAGAATTACCAGAGTGAAATACTGAGAGGTGTATGAAATAATCTCCCTAGGGAGCAATGGCAGCAGCATCTCCTGGAGCATTTGCAAGTGGCCTGGCAAAACATGAGAGGATGTGTTATTCTGGTAGGGAGGAGGATGCTCTGCCTCCCGGCTGGGCAAGCCTGGTACTCAAAGGACTTGGGTCTGTCAGGATTGGGCCTTTGGGGCTCTTCAATTTATTTTTTTTTTGTAATGATGTGCTCTGCTGTCTCCTCTTCCTATGCTGATCTGCAAACCTCTGATAAACCCATGTGTGTGTGTGTGGGACCTCACCTAGCCTTGTTCCTGTTTCCGCAGCCTGGAGAAGCACATGCTGTCGCACAGCGAGGAGAGGGAGTACAAGTGCGACCAGTGCCCCAAAGCTTTTAACTGGAAGTCCAACTTGATACGTCACCAAATGTCGCACGACAGCGGGAAGCACTACGAGTGTGAAAACTGTGCCAAGGTACAGTGAATTTGTAGGCTGCCTGGCACTTCTTGTGCCGCTGGATGCACGAGAGCATGGAAGTGGGGATGCCCAGGGCCGGGATGCAGGAGGGTGTAAGGCTTCTGCTGTGCTCCACATGGTTTCTCAAGGTTTTGGACTTCTACTTTATAAATATGTTATTCTTCTACCCTGTTTGTTTTGGAAATGGCTGTGGGGTCTGAACTGAGCGCTGATGCAGGATGCTGAGCATCCCTGAGCTCAGGGCTCGGTGCCTTGCGAGGACTGGTGGGGTGTAAGAAACCCTGAGGAAGTGCAGGGTCCCCATCTGCAATATAAATCAAAATAAGAAATAGCAATGGTCCCCAGCTGTGCTAAGTGAGTGCAACTATCTCATCTCCAGAGCATCACTGTCACTTCCCAGCACTGGGTTTGCTGCACAGATTACTCGTAAGGCATGTGGTGCTCTGCATTGCTTTTTACCAGAATCCCAAAGCTTGGGTCTTTTGTATGGGGACTTTCCTGTTTTTAAGTAGATTTGCTGCAATAATGGGAATTTTGTATTAGGCTGAGACTTGTAAGACTCAACCAAGCCCTGAGTGCTAGGACTGTGTCATGTACAGGATTTCTCACTATCATGCACTCAGTTGTTGCTATAAAGTATTGCTGTTGCAGTAATGCTTAGAGGTTTCAAGCTTTTTGACTTGTTTTCTGTGAAGTTCCTGATCTTAGAAGCACAGTTTCTAATGGCAGAGGCAAATATATCTGCTGCAGCAGCTGCAAAGGGGTTAACAAATCCACCAAATACTTGTCTGATCCTGGGAAACTGAGGCCCTGTCCTGCAGGCACAGCTCCCATTGATGTCCATTAGCGAGGCTGCGATGCAGCCACGGTTTTTAATCTTAAATGCTCCCAAATAGCTCCAAGGTTTGAATTTTAAGACTCTTGTAATAACTGGCTTCTCCTGCAGTTAAGTTTCTTGGTTAATCAGTACTCATTTCCTAGCAGGTTTTCACGGACCCCAGCAACCTTCAGAGGCATATTCGTTCCCAGCATGTTGGGGCTCGTGCTCACGCTTGTCCAGAGTGCGGCAAAACCTTTGCCACTTCTTCAGGCCTCAAACAGCATAAACACATCCACAGCAGTGTCAAACCTTTTATATGTAAGTCTTTAACTAAACATCTTTGGTTAAGTGCTATTTCTTTTGTCAAAAAGCAGCGTAATCTGGAAGCAGGAGGTTGTGTTGTGCTCCCTTTGAATTTCCCGCTGGCTTCACGGGAGCTGTGAGTTATTAAATGAGCGTTGGGTAATTTGTAGTCCAATGCAAAGCGTTATATTCATACCATTTTCCTTTTCAGGCACACACTGTATAAACGTACCTGTTGTCCCTGGGATATTTTGCCATGCACAGATGCAAAGAGCAAGTGGGGAGCAAGATTTAGCAAGAAGGAGCTGTGCCAAGCTCGGCGGCTGCAGCATGATTGCTTTGCAGCGCACCAAGCCGGCTGCCCTCCTTCCTGCTCCTCTGCACGAGCAGCAGCCCCCCGTGCTGTGCCCTGTGCTGGATCCGGCCCTGCTACGCGGGGCAGCCGCAGTGGTGGCACAGGGGGGGAAGCGGCAGTGCCGGGGTGCGCAGGGGAGGGTGGCAGCAGCTGCCACCACGGCTGGGGTGCACTGGGAATTAAGCAGACCCAGCAAAGGCTGTTTTGCTTTAGGAGTTATTTTTGGGCCTCAGTCTCCACAGCAGATGCCGTGACTTTTGCTGGGGTTGGAAAGTAAACCCGAGAGGCAGTGGATTTCAGTCAGAGGAGCTTGCTTCCTTCCTTGAGGCTCCTTTGCATGCCCCAAAGTTAAGTATTGAGTTGAGCTATTAGATGTTCACCAACAGCTGCTCCAGCAATAAAACTTATCTCGTATGTGGGCCTGACTGTACCGGGCTATAAATCGGATCCTCAAAGTCTCACGGGTTGTGTTTACTGCTGAGCCAGACCCTGCTAGGAAATGGGGAAGCTGGGTGCACAGGAATGTTGCAGGTTGCTTTCTCTCCCTTTCACCAGGGAAGCAGAAAATATTTAAGAATGCTGTTCTTGGTAGCGCTAATCTCCACTGCAGTTTTTTCAGGCACCTGCTATGGTTTGAAAGGCACCTTGTGAGCACCTCCCCTACTTGTCTGCTAAACTTCTTAATCTTTTGCTGCTCTCAACAATAATTTACCGAAATATCAACACCACACCTGAACAAAGCATCGGCCGCACGCTAAGATAATTCCTCAAGAGGAGGAGTATTGGCTTCAAAGAGTCATTTGTGCAAAAGCTATATATCTGCCACTGGGTTAGATAATACTTTTGATTTGGGCTTCTTCAGTGAGAAAATGTATAACTAGATCCAATAATAAATGCCACTAATAATTTTTAAACCTGATTACAAGTTAAGTAATTGCACTTAGGGATTACAATTATTAGAAAACAGTAACTTCTGGCCAGGTAGGGAGTCTTCAGAGTCCTGTTGCAGTCAATGCCCTACATAAAAGTCTGTAAGTGGCACCTGTCTTAAATGAAATAATCTCTCAAATGCTCTTTGTTACTATTTATTCTGATAAATCAAAACACCAACCAGTATTCTTCATACGTACAGTGCAAGGGATGAAACCCCATTGAGCAGCCTACAAATAACAGCCATGTAATTGCAGAACAAAAGGGTTTGGAGACCACATGTTCGGTAGGCTTTGTCGAGCGAGGTAGGGAGGTAGGGTCACCTAAAGGAGATATCTGTTTTCCACCAGAAGGCCACACACCATGATTTACTTGTACCAGTCTGTTTATGGCAACTGTCTCTTATTACAGTACACCGCCCAAGCTTGAGTGAAAACTCACCAACACTAAGGTAATTACTCACTGCCTTCGCAAAATCTCCAGCCTGTCCAAATAGAAACCACATGCCATAATAGACTGATCATATTCAAAATAGTACTTGCAGTAATTTTTTTAATAAGTAGAAAATATGCAAACTTAACTGCTGGCTAATTTGGGGTCCAGAGACATTGCGGTACAGAGTGTGTGTAGGCATGAGATGAAGTTTTGCAGTTTGGGAGCCAGATTGGGAGTTTGTGTTAAACCTGGGGTCTGTAGAGCAATAAAAGCTGCAAGGAGGGAAGCTTCCCTTACAAGTTAGTTACTTAAAAGTATGGCACTGAGATTTAAAGGGTGTAATAAGGTGTAATAGGAGAAATCAAAACCAGCTTCTGTTGCTTTGATACGTGGAAGCAATTAAAGTTGATAACCGTCCTCCATCTACTAAAGTTTAAGCAAAGCTTTGCTTGGAAGTAGAAGTCATGATGAAAAAGAGGTAGATCTTATAACACAAACTTACCTGAGGAGCCCCGGCTCCTGGGAATATCCATGGAGGTTGACGCGGTGCAATCGATTTACACCCAGAGCCTCCTCCAAAATCAGCGGGGCATTGGGTGTGCCTTTCATTGATGTTACACACGGGCTTCAGGTGATGGTCCCCACGAGTAAGACTGCTCTGGGGTGTAAGAGCTTCGGACCTGGCCCCAAAATTCCTTTGCCAGCCTTGAGAGCCCATGGATTTTAATAGACTGCCTGTCAAATGCAAGAGGCACCTTGAGCAAGGAGCACCTCATTACATAGTTTTAAATAACTTCTATGCTCAAAGAGGTAAGGTCCTCAGTACAACTGTTAATGGTTTGATTGAGATTATAATAATAAATATTTACATATTTTAATGGTGTTGCCATTATTGGTTTAATTTAGTTTTAAAACTGAGATAAAATATATTTAGTCACATGATTAATTTGTATCTTCATAGTTTGTAAGGATATCTCTCAATTGTGTGTTTCTGCTTTTCTCTGGAGTAGATTATTTCTCTCAGTTCTGTTGACTTTTGAATATATTAATGGAGTCTAATAATTCAATAATGTATCGATGTTCTTTAAGGGAGAACTTCCCAAACTTTAGGAAGACCAAATCTGTGCCAATACACCCCTTCTCACCCGCTTCCCATTCCAGCCTACCTGAGTGAAGCGTTATATTTAACACAGTCATGTGAATAAGAAGCAGGCCCTCAACAATACCTGGCATAAGATCAAAAGTTCACAAAACGTGATTTGTTTTTAATTATACATTAGCCTAGCCTTGTAAATGTATGCACTGGAGGGTTTTTTTCTGGAAAAATAGATATGGTCTGCTGCTCTGCTGCTGTATGTTAGACGTAGCTCTGTCAGCGTCGATAGAGTTACCCTGCTTTACACAAGGAGAGGAGTTGGCCCATAATATCCAAGATGAAGCTTGCGCAAACCTATGGATATGTCACTCAAGTCACCATTTTGGTCAGTTTAAGTTTTGGTTTCTGTGATCAACCTGATGGGGACAGCGGGAGCTTTTTGTGTAAGACCTCAACAGTGAAGGTAAGGGGCCCGATTCTGTACCGTGAAGTGTGGAGGTGACTTTCTTATGCCTGTGATTAGGTTAAAAATAGGAGAAAAGAGCAGAAAAATGAGAGCTTCATACTGCAGCAAATAGCTCTATGTTAAAGAGGCAAATGACATATTTTCCCAAAAAAGAAACAGAAAGTACTTCTCAAGAGAAAATCAAGAGATTTTAAGGAACTGGAATAATCCCTTCTCTCTTCTCTTCTCTTCTCTTCTCTTCTCTTCTCTTCTCTTCTCTTCTCTTCTCTTCTCTTCTCTTCTCTTCTCTTCTCTTCTCTCTTCTCTCTTTTCCTCTTCCTTCTTGTCTCTCTTTTCACTTTCCTTTCTTTTCCATCTTTTTTTCTTCTTTTTCATATTATTTTTTATTTTCTCTCTTTTCTTTCCTGTCTTTCCTTGTGAATGAAGATTTCCAGCAGGAACAGTAACTGATACACAGCAACAAGCATTCTTCCTGAATTACCGCATTGCAAATTTCCTGTGTTTGGGCCCAATTCTGCACTCTTTACCCCATGCATTGTCCCAGGGATGTCAGCGGGACGTGAACAGGGAAAACGGGTGGATCAGGCAGGATCAGGCCCTCGAACAATAGGAGCATTGTTGCTGAGATATGAAGGAGCCTGCTGAAGAGGTAAACAGTTAAGAGATGACAACAAGTGGTCAAGTTTCTCAAGGGCAGAGATTTAGAGGAGCAGGAAGGTTAGCGCAGGCTCCGGTGCCTGTGGAAGTTAGAGGACGTGATTGCAGTTCATGGGAACCAAGAGTGCAGGATGGGATACATTCAATTCAGTTTCCTTTGCAGGCTTAAAATAGAGCCATTGTAAATTATGTCAGTCTGTCTCAAATCATGAAAATGATTGTTAAAAAGGCCTCAGAATACACAATGTGTATTGTTGTGTGGCTTTGATGTGTGAAAGATGAGAGCTTATGATATAACACAAATTAAATAAAAATAAAGTGGCCATATGCTTTTTCCTGGTTAAAAAAAAAAAGAAGGATTTATTACAGAGGGATAACACTGCTTACTGATAATGCTGCTGCCTTGTTTTTAAACAAGGCTGGAGCCGATACTGCTAGAAGCAAGATAGTGCAGACGTACGGAAAAATTTTAGCATAATGAAAAGCACAAGACATAGCACAGCCTTGGGACTTGCCCAATGGCCCTGCTCATCCAAAGGATGACAAAAGGGGACATAAAAAGGCACTGGGGAGCTGAGCGTTATCCTCTTTGAAACATTTTAACTTATGGATCTATAATTTGGTTGCTGCCCCAACTGATTCCCTGAGGTTTGTAGCAGCCAGAAAATCAGGGACGTGCAAAATCCCGTTTGCTTCAACGGCATGATTCACACTTCATAGTGTCTCGCTCTGCACCGCTGGGACCACTTTCAGCCTCCTGCTACTGAAAATGGTTGCTGGAAGCTGTGCTCCGACGTGCCAGGTGTCGCAGGCCAGATCAGGCCCATGAGCTCAAGGTAGATCTCCTTCCCTCGGTGGTTTCGGGCTTTCCCCAAGTGCTTCTTTTGTGAGCCTGAAGCTATTCTCATCCCAGAGGAGTTTGAAAGGAAATTCATTGAGCTGTTTTGAGCATCAGACATGCAAATAAATACAGCTGCATTCTTAAAGGAAATTGTTGTTGAATTATAGTGTATTTTTTTCATGTGCGAGAGGCAAATAAGCAATATTAAGACTAGTAAAGTTATTAAGACATGACATTTAGAGTTACAGGTACCTGTAGGGGCACCTTGCATTACACGAATAGAAATGCTTTGGACATATGACAGTACTAGACGGAGGTTACTCAGGCTCTAGCCTGGACTTTCATGAGATTAAATTCTTCATTGTAAGTGGAAAAAAAATGTTTGTTAATAAGGTTGTGCATTTGGCAATACCTGGTTGTCTCCTCCTTCACCTCCTTCATATCCTGGTCTCACAGACTGAAAGCTCTGTGAGGCAGCTCTGTCTATCTCCTGTCTGGTCCCGCAAATATTTATTTTAATGACTAACTTTCTACATGTGAATAGTGACATAAATGATGTCATTTGAAGACAGGAGTGGTGTCTCGCGCAGGAGCACCGTGGGTTTGTACGGTGTTAGAGCACCGAGCCACGGCTCTTGGCAGGGCTCTGGGTTCTAATGCAATACGGGATGACGGTACTGAATATGCAACACTGTGCAATACAAAGAGCAAACAAGGAAACTTTGTCTTTTAGTGATTTCAGACCTTTCTGGTTTGTTGGAGCGGGTTTTGGTGCTGTCTTTAGACATTTGTCTGCTTGGATGCCTTGCTTTGGAAGAGTACAAATAGCTTTTTGTATATTTGTGCACCCAGACTTCTCCTTACGGCTTCCTAATTGACATTCGGCGGGTAAAAAAGTAGTGTTATTTGCAAAAGTTTGAGGGTGGGGGCAATTACCATAAAGCCTGAGATGTGTTGTTGTTGTTGTTTACATACAGGTGAGGTCTGCCATAAATCCTATACTCAGTTTTCAAACCTTTGTCGTCATAAGCGCATGCATGCTGATTGCAGAACCCAAATCAAGTGCAAAGACTGTGGACAAATGTTCAGCACTACGTCTTCCTTAAATAAACACAGGAGATTTTGTGAGGGCAAGAACCATTTTGCAGCAGGAGGATTTTTTGGCCAAGGCATTTCACTTCCTGGAACCCCAGCTATGGATAAAACGTCCATGGTTAATATGAATCATGCAAATCCGGGCCTTGCTGACTATTTTGGAGCCAATAGGCATCCTGCTGGTCTTACCTTTCCAACAGCTCCTGGATTTTCTTTTAGCTTCCCTGGTCTGTTTCCTTCAGGCTTGTACCACAGGCCACCTTTGCTACCTACTAGTTCTCCTGTTAAAGGACTACCGAGCGCAGATCAGACAAACAAAAGTCAAAGTCCCCTCATGACAAATCCTCAGATACTGCCAGCCACCCAGGATATTTTGAAGGCACTAAATAAGCAACCATCAGTAGGGGAGAATAAGCCAGTGGAGCTTCAACCAGAGAGGTCCTCTGAAGAGAGGCCGCATGAGAAACTCAGTGACCAGTCAGAGAGTAGTGACCTTGACCTTGACGATGTCAGTACCCCCAGTGGCAGTGACCTGGAAACCACCTCGGGCTCTGATCTGGAAAGTGACATTGAAAGTGAGAAAGAGAAATTTAAAGAAAATGGTAAAATGTTCAAAGACAAAGTAAGCTCTCTGCAGAGCCTGGCTTCAATAAATAATAAGAAAGACCACAGCAATCATTCCATTTTCTCACCATCCTTAGAGGAGCAGACTGCGGTGTCAGGAGCGGTGAATGATTCTATAAAGGCTATTGCTTCTATTGCTGAAAAGTACTTTGGTTCAACAGGACTTGTGGGGCTGCAAGACAAAAAAGTCGGAGCCTTACCTTACCCTTCCATGTTTCCCCTCCCATTTTTTCCAGCATTCTCTCAATCAATGTATCCATTTCCTGATAGAGACTTGAGACCGTTACCCTTGAAAGTGGAGCCCCAATCACCCAGTGAAATAAAGAAGATCCCAAAGGGAAGCCCTGAGTCTCCCTTTGACCTCACCATAAAGCGTAAGGAGGAGAAGCCACTCACTCCCATACCCTCAAAGCCAGCAGCCCCCTCTGCAGCAAGCCAGGACCAGCCTCTAGATCTCAGCATGGGCAGCAGAAGTCGAGCCAGTGGCACAAAACAAGCCGAGCCTCGGAAAAACCACGTCTTTGGAGAAAAGAAAGGAGGCGACCTTGAGCAAAGGAAAGCTTCGGAGTCCTCCTTGCAGCACGCCAGGCCCACCCCGTTCTTTATGGATCCCATTTACAGGTAACGGACTATCTGCTGCCTTTCGGCGTCCTTTGGTACAGGCAGTTAGGTCTGCCAGGGCCACCTGCCCGCAGATGCCCCATTCCCATCCCACCATCCCTGGAGGCGTCATCCCACCGCGGGGGCATGGGGTGGCCCAGGCTGCATGCTGACCTGCGCACACCGCCTCAAATCCGAGCTGCTCAGAGCAAACCCCGGGTTCGATCATGCTGCAGTTAGCAAGTCTTCATGACTGCCCTCGCTGCAGTGAGCCATTAGTTTAACCTGTGCAGCTTGACATGCAGAAGATGAATATATTCTCTTACCCAGGAATGAATTGGCATCAATATTGAATATTTGTATATCTACTGTGTATTTGACATCACTGATTCGCCCCAAATTCCTTTTCTTCCAAAATGCTGCCCACTCGCCTTTACTGCCCTCTGCCTCTGCGTTCCCCTGGAAATTAAGAGAGTATCTCACCAGGGTACCAGTGGTACACCACCTGTTTAGTTCCTCCCAAATTAAGTAGCAGTATCTCTTAAGCACAGCAAAGAAGCAGATTTGTCCTAAGGTGTATAAAAAGTATGGAAATTGAGTGATTTTTGCCTTTTTTTTTTGCACTGATTGGAGCAATGGGTTGATTTATCTGGGCCTTTCATTAACACAATTGAAGGCACAATGTCTGTGTGTGTACAAAGCCTAACAAGTGGGCTAGTTAATCTGAACTACCTTACGAAATGAATGGGTGCCTTGTCGTTGGCTTCGATGGGTGCACAAGCAGACACTGTCAGTGAGCTGAGGTTTTAAAAACCAGTGGTGAAATCCTGACCCCTTGGTGTTTCCCAGTAATACCGAGATGGATCTCACTGGGATCTGGATTTCATGTGCATCCTATGTACGTCAGTCCCTCTTTGCTCTTCGCCTTATGGCTCGTATAACTGTAACCAGCCAAAGTCATGCATCTAAATTAGTTCAGAGAAATATTAGCCATAAAAATATTTGTCTGTAATATAAATGACTGATTTTTACAGCCTATTGTTAAAAACAAAAAGTTACTGCCATGTAAATGATGTTAATTTATTACTTTATCTGAAAAAGAAATGCTATGGGCAAAGTTTTTGGAGAATGCTCTCGCATAAGACAACAGGTATGCATTATGAAGAAACAGGATATGATGCTGTTTACTGAGATGTTTTTCTTCCTGCCAGATTGATATCTGTGTTGGACCACAGGTTTTCTTTGCATCAGATTAATTTTAAATGCCTGAAGCAGTGGAAATAATGATCCATGTTTTATAGTTCTGCATTACAAACTAAAGAAATCCGTACACATTCTGGCAGCGTAGCATGAGGCCAGTTGTTACTGAGCCTTCCTTTGCTGTGAGTTACATCTACATATGGACAACAGGTTCTGTCCCTTAAACCATACACATCAGTTCAAGGAGAAGGAAAAACCTCAATTTTCCACACTGCTTCTGAATTATCTGCGCTGCGTTTTGCTGCCTGAGTGCCCACATGAATTGATCGCAGTCTTTGTAACTGGCATATCAGATTCAGTGTGCTCCTGCAAGCCTGCCTTTCTCGCCCTGCTTGTGCATGGACGTGCACAAGGAGAGGTTTCCAGGGTGGTGGCTGCGATGCCTTGCATGGCCAGACAAGAAGGGACCCATTGCTCGAGGCTCCTGTTGCCTTGAATTCCTCTGCTCTGAGCGGAGAGCACACTCAGTTGCCTTATTTCTTCATAAAAGTGCTCGGTAGTTAGTCATTGGTTCCTATTATAATTATTACCGGTCTTTTGAAATGGAATTATTTCCTATGTAAAAGGTATAATCTCCCTTTAATGGTCATTCACAGCCCCCACCCACAGTAATGAGTTGTATGCGGGAATTGAGAGTTGACTGTACTTATCTTTTACCATTATCTCTGAGAAACAAATTACTTGATGTATAATTGACTATTTTAAACATGAGTAGCTGTATAACTATTAATATCTGAGACCGATTCATCACAAGCAAATCTAATTTTAACATTTACAGAGTAGAGAAAAGAAAGTTAACTGACCCACTGGAAGCTTTAAAAGAGAAATACTTGAGACCTTCCCCGGGATTCTTGTTTCATCCACAAGTAAGTATTTTGGGAATTTTGATGTTGTAAACAAGCCTGTTGATGCTTCAAAGCAGGTGCAGAGAAATGAATGCAGTCTTAGTCATTTTTGGATTTCCTAAAACACACAGTTTTTGCTGCACCATTGTGGGGGAAAAGCGTAGGCATTGTTCTGAGCTTCTTGATGTTTCACAGATGAAACAACATGTTTTGATTATAGAGGAAGCCAGATTCAAACTACATGTATGTTTTAGAACCGGGTTCCTCCAAAACTGTAGCGTATCTACCAACACTTGCAGCTACCCGTGTTCTTCAGCACTCTCCCATGCTCCGGGCCGTTGCAGTGGAGTCAATATTGACTGCAAGGAGATGACGTAGATTCAAAGTTGGGCCAGCAAAGCTAAGCATCCCAGCTGTCAGTATTTAAGGACGCCCAGAAAAGAGACAAAACCTTCCACCCAATGCTTTCAAGTCTCATAATGCAAATACTCCATCTCTTTTCTTTAGCCATTGTGGCCTATAGCGTGTGCAGTGACTTTGTAGGATCCCTGCTTCTCCATGCCTGAAGACATGCTCTATGAGAGGGCTGCTGTCTTGTTCATAGGCCATAATCCTGCTGCTTATTTGCTGGATAATAAAAATTGAAGACAGTCTCCCTAAAATGGTGTAACAACTGCACTGTGCATGTAGTATAGAAAGAGGACCTATATGCAAATTAAATGTTGCTTTTCTTCAACAGCACTGCACCCCCATTTTGTCTCCTTTCTCCTTGCTTAAGGAGATGTTGCTAAAAATTTGGGTTAAACATGATGCCTGAAATAAAATGCACTGTGCTATTTGCAAATTTGAAACCCTTGCTGACTACAGGCTGTTTTGTCCTAATAATGACACCCCATAAGGGTCTTGCATTTTAAGCACACAACCAGGAGCTGCTCTCTGTGGTTCAGCTTCCTCTGATTCCTGAGCAAACCATGCCAATGATCTGCCACAATTTGGGTTTGTGGTTTTTTTCTTTTCTTTTTTTCTTTTAAATGAAGGCAACAGTTGTTATGTCCTAAGTTGTATGGAATATATTCTGAAATATGGGACTTCTGGAGAAGTGGGAAGAGCAGCTGATGGCATATATGGTTGCAGAGGCACAAACATAATGCTACTGCATGGGTAGAGAGTGCAGAAAAACAGCCCGTTCCAACGCCTGTAGGAAGCGAAGGGTTTATTAAGAATTAAAATTATCGAGAATTTATGTAAAGGATTTAATAGCAGCCCCTCACCTCTCGCTGAGTTCCCTTATTTGCCCAAGTTGCAAAGCAACAAGTAAAAATTCCCATTTCATAGCAGATAGTACTAATGCACAAATACGCAAACAGGGGCTCAGTCCTCTTTGTGTCCCCTGGTGTAAAACCTGGTGGGGTCTTCTCCATCAAATGAGTGATTCTGTAACAGCGGCTATGGGGCTGTAAAGTAACAGTAAATGATTTGGGTGAGGGCATTTTAGGTACTGTATCAATGGAAGAAACAATATTATTTTGCTTAGTGCTAGCTAGCTTTTCAGAAGGTGTGAATTGGTGGCATTTAGTGAAGTTGGATCAAGGGGCTCTGAAGGTTTTGCCACAGGTTGGTCTGAGGATGGTGGTAGGTAGCGTGGTCGGAGGGTGGGAGAGGAGGCTGTCTGTGGTGGGCAGGGAAGGAGCTGGGTACTCTTCTACATAGCGTTGTACAAGTTACATGGGGAACTGGAAGAGGGTTAATGGAAGTTAGACGAGAATGCCGTAGGAGTGCAGGTGAAATGGAGACACCGGGTGTTTTGCCATTAGCGGGCAGGATGTTGGGATTTCGGCCCTCGTGTTTTTTTCACAAAGAGTTGGGTAAATCTGTTGTTGGTGCCTGAGGAAGGTCCCGGTGTGGTCACCGGGTCCATCAGCCTGAACAGGAGGTGTGGGATGCCACCTCCCTACTGCGGTGCCAGCCGCGGTGGGGCAGAGCCGGCACCCTCTGGCAGGAGGGAGGGCTCGTTGTGCACCTGCGCTGCTGAACACATGCACGGGAGTGCACAAATATGCCCATTATACCTTTTTGCCCATTCCTCCACATTTCTCATTGTCCAATAGAAAAAAGAATCCACGGTAAAAACTGGCTTTTGTTTTCTCGCTTACCTAGCTGCTAGGGATAACATCTTTAACTTGGTGTGAGATGGATGGATACAAAGGTCATGAGTATAACATGCACTCTTAATACATTGTAAAAGAAAAACCTAAACCACCATCACGTGTCCTGTGAAAAGAGTAAATGCCAAAATCTGCTTTCTTGCTGACTTTAATAGAAAGGAGTCCTGTTTGCAAAAGCAGAATTTGGCTTGGTATTTATAGAGAACTGGGGAACAGCTTGCAGAAAAGCTGTTTTTTCTTTATAGTCCTGTTCACCCCTGTAAAAGTACAGGTGTGGATTGCACCGTGAGTTTTCATTTTCTGTTGGCAGGATTTATCTGTGTAAAATATGAACAAAATTATTGTTTGTGTCCTTCAAGTTTGTGTTTCCGTAGGTGAATTTATTTCTGAAACTTGCCATCTGATGAAGCAAGAATTTATTTATTTTTTTTTAACTGGATATTATGACAGCTAACAGATGGATCTTTAAAATAGGCTTCTGAAGTAGAGATTAAAGACATAAACCCTGCAGTCCTTACCCCGTCCCTGCATGGGCAAAATTCCTCCCAGTGACAGTGGTCCGAAAGCTATGAAAATTAGATCATATAATAGTATTTCACAATAATTTGCCATTACAAGGATTGAATTTTTGGGGAGGGAGTACCCCAATGCAACAAATCATTCAGAATAACATCTTAATTAATATCTTTAAATAAAATATTAATTAGTAGATTGATTGCAACGAGGGTTCCAACGCAGGAATAATGTGTTGTTTTTGTTTCAATTTTGCTCCCAGTTCCAATTGCCTGATCAAAGAATTTGGGTAAGTTCATTGCTTATATTTTTGATTTAATCATTGTGAAATAAATTGCATAAGAAAAATATAATATGAAAGATAACTTACCACTCAATTACGGAGCGTGCCACTTTCCTACAGAGTGCTGTAGCTGTAGCGGATAAATATCCTCTTATGTCAAATTGGCTTTATTTTACCTACCTAATCTTGCCAGTTTTATTTGGTGAAGGCAATGGGAGCTTTACCTGAGCGAGGGGTTCAGAATGCAGTTTTTGTTTGTATTTAACTGAAATTGTTCGAAGCTGTTTCCTTCAGAGATTGCAGTGAAATGTTCAGGCTGAAATCTTGTTAGATTGCAATAGTTATAAATATTTAATCTGCATTCGAGACATTAAAATACAGAGCGTCAGAGGAGTTCACGTTTCTATCTCACATTAACTTCAGTGGGAGTTAGTCACTTTAATAGCTTTGAAGTTCTGAGCTTAATTGCTCATTGCTGTACTTAAAGCACAAATAAAACACCCATTTATTTGCCGTGTTTGGGTCAAATTTGTCCTGTGTGTATACTTACATCATCCCCGTTATGCGAACATGAATTGTGCTTTTAGTACTACGGGATAAATTTGAGCTTGCTCTTCTATTTTTATAAAACATTATTCTTAATACATCTAAATTGTTCATGAAAAAAAAAGAGCCACAGCAACTGCTTTTGCAGATGCAACTCAAGTAACGCCGTGTTTTGCTCTTGCATTGCTGGCTCCTCAGCTGCAGCACTGAACCCATAAATAGTTGTCCCAGATTTTCCCAACCTTTGGGCTTCAGAGGGGAGAGCTGGAGCCAGCCGGCTGCGGCTCAGGTCCTGACTCACTCTCGCTCATCACTCGCAGTGAGATGTGGACTAATTTCACAAGATGAAGCCAGAATTTCGCAAAATGAGATCCGAGATCTTCACGTCTCACGTGCGTCTCCGTACAGGACTAGTTCAGGAGCCCTCAAAGGTGCTGCCCTGCAGATTGGCGCTTAGCTCTGCTCTCCTCTGTGTGCCACCCACGGCACGCTTCAAAAGCAGTGATGGACCTTTGCTTTGCGTACACGTGGCTTTTAATCTCATCTTCTTCCTGTAAAGTGACGGTTTATGCAGCTGCAAAAGATGCACTAGAATGCTGAGATGAAAGGAGCTGAGCAGGCACCGAAGGACTCCCATGAGCACCCATAGGTGCTGAATGAGCTCAACAGATAGGAGGTAGGGTTAGGTGCCAGACTTGGAGAGCACAAGAGGTGGTTGCCAAATATTTTCTTTGCAGGAGATGGAATTCAGTGTAGCACATGAAGGGGCTGTGGTAGGATTGGTGATTTGGCCTGGCCACCTTGAGTCCTCTGCTCTCAGAAAAGTGGCTCTGTTTGGGCGTATTTGGGAAGTTGAAAAACCCAATGCAGTCTGTTCCTTCTCTCTGCTTTCCTTGACGTTGGCTTGGTCCTCAAATTTCCATCGTCCTGCTATTTTTCTGTGAGCACATGTCTCCTGGCCATGTTAGTGCTTTGAGCAGCTGCAGCAAAAATAGGTATTTAAAACATAAAGTGCCTGGAGCAGGATGCTGATTCATGGATGAATCTTCATCTTGAGAGATTTGAATATGTCACACGAGCTTTTCTATCTCAATTCACAGTTGCAAGTGCCATATATTTCAAGATCATTTCAGATTGTTTTTAATTGTTTGGCAGGAACCCTATAGTGCAAATCAATGGGCAACACCCTCTCTTGGATGGATCACGGTTTATTTAGTCTGTAGACTCTTTCTTCCCCTTCTGGTCACATTAAGAGACGGTTGCTATAAAGAGACTCGGACTTTATTTGCAATAGCTTTATGGAGAATCATTGTAAATAATTAAAATAATTTTACAAATAAATGAAAAAAAATTGGCAAGTGCCTTAACAAAGCTTTTATTTTACTGGGCTTATTTTAGGACATGATCCATTCTGTTAGATCACCTAAATCCCCACCAACTGCATTAATACAAATAGAGTTATTCTGGAACTGTACTGCAGGTCAGCAGGAGTTTCTCGCTACTGCTTCATAAAGCTCAGCTGCGTGTGATAGGTCTTTTGAACATGAATATAGCTCAGCCAAGTTCCATGGCTGGATGTCCAAATACACACAGTTTCAAGGCAACAAATTCACAAGTTGTAGTTTTTACAGAAAGCGTTATAACTTGAACTGGGGAGGAAAAAATCCCTAGCTTTAGCAGTTGGGTTTTCAAGATTTCTCTAAATAACACTAGTAAAAATAGAAAGCAAACATTTGAACAATTTTTTTCCCATGAGTTACAGCCATAAAGTCAGTTGTTTTTGCGATAATAGCAATGAAGGAGTCGCGTTTGTAAAACATGAGGTCATGTAATTCATGACATTGTCTGCTAGATTATTTCATATCATCAGGTTATTCTTAAAAAGCAGCAACAACAACAAACCTTTGCTTTATTTATGCCACTTTTTCTTCTGTTGGCTAATAAATTTTAAGCCAAATATTCAAGGCCCCTGCTGATGATATCTTGCCCCTTGAAATGTTTATAAATACTTGTTTTAGCCGATTATGGTAATGTCTGCATTTTTGAGTCGGAGCTGGGGAATTGCGACTGCATATTAGTTTGCGTCAGTAGGAGGTTAATAGCCTCTCAGGGAGCTGGAGGGAGGTGGGGGAAAGCTGCTTCCTTTTCCAGACATCTGGACGCAGATAGAATCAACAACTCTTATATATGTAAATCAAAAGTTACTGTTCTATATAAAATACTGTCATTCACTGATTTCAGATTAGGAGCAGACATGACTTGTCCATAAGGTAATAGCTGTATGTAAAATATGTAATAGGATCTTCTTGCCCTCCTACGTCCTTGGAGAGCTTTCTCCGTGGACATGGCAATTACACTAATCACATCCTTGGGGTCAAGCGGTGCCTTCCTCCCCGTGCCCTGTTTAGGGATCGCCACAGCCCTTGGGCGCTCGGCTGGGGTGCAGACCCCTCCTGAAAGCACTTCCCGATGGCTTGAGCCACTTGCCTGCCTCCCTGATGGTCCCCAGGCACCATCCCTGGAGAGATGAGGTGGCCACGAGCACCCACCTAACCTCCCAGGGCAGATGCTGTCACTAACAGCTTGCTCCAGGAGTTTGGTGGATTGCTGACCAGTAGCATCTCCATGGTCAACACAGCTCCTGTGGAGGCAAGTCTTGCTTTACCATCAGCAGTAATGGTGTTGTGAAGGAGTAAGAGCTACTTTGGTTGTGTTTCAGCTGAAAGAGGGATTTTCACTGAGGAAAAGGGAAAGTCATCCCCTGGGTTGATAATTAGTAAAAATAAAACAAACAACAAAAAAAACCCAAACCAAACCAACAACAACAACAAACCCCACAAAATAAACCCAGGGGAAAACCCGTTAAGAATAAATTAGTGATTTTTACAGTCATTGAAGATTATCAGCGAGGCCACCCAGGGGTGTCACGGGGATCTGAACTGTGGCATATGTCTGTATATGACATAGGAAGAAGGGTGACCAGGCAGAGCGCAGAGTTTGTGACTGTTCATTGAGAATAGCTAAATCCAAAGCTGACTATGAAGATTTTGCTGAAGATTCACAGAAAGCTGAGCCACCAGGGATTAGAATAGCAATAAAACTCAATGTCAGTAAGTACCCAGTCATACTGAGGGAAAAGCGTGACTCTTAACTTGTGTCATTCAGGAAAAAGGTCTTGAAGTTGATAGTTTTATGAAAATACCATCCCAGTGCTTAGCAGAAAGGAATTGAAAATATCATTATGTTATACTGCTTTCAGGTCTTGAATACAGCTGAAGTCCCTCTCAAAAAGGATGTAGTATCATTAGAAAAGACACAGAAAAGTGCAACAATGATGAGCAGAGGTAGGGAACAGCTACCGTACAAAAAGAGACTAAGTAGATTTTGATTTTTTCAGCTTGGAAAAGAAATGCCTGAGGGAGCTGTGCCCCAGCTCTGTGAGACCATGAATGGTGAGCAGAACCTGAATGAGAAATGGTTATTCATTAGTTTTAACAATACAAAAAAAAAATGAGGGGCACCCAGCTGAATTATCAGGCAAAAGGCTTAGAAGGAACAAAAGCCAGTATCTTTTCAGATGCACCTAATTAAATTGGTGAACTCTTCTTGACAGAAATATAAATAGATTCAGAAAGGGGTTTAGCCAAATGAATGGGAGCTGCAGCCACCAATGGCCGTTCAACACCGTAATCGGGATGCAACCTCCAGTTTAGAGTCTTGCACCTCTCATTGCTGGTGCATGACAGAAGACACTGGGGAGAACGTCTGTCCCTTGCCCGCCCTCCTGCGCAACCCCTGGGGCCACTGCTTGAAACTGGGGTACTGGTTTCCCAAAGCATTGTGTCACAGGTTTTGTAACTCCCGCTTGCTTTTGGTTGCTTTTGGTGCCCGAGTTAGCCCTCAGCGCGACAAACCCCAGATTTCGTATTACCCGGTTAAGACTTTGCAATTAGACTGATGAGCAGGGGCTGTCTACCCGAATATAAAGTCACGGAGAGTGTGTTGTACGTCTGGGATGGCAGGATTTTACGGGCTGTAACAAGCCCGTGCTGCCCAGGTGCCCATCTCACGATAGGGAGTTGCATCCTGAAGGCCCCAAGCACCAGCACGCTTCAGGACTTCTTAAGAAAATGCCCTGATTTTTTGGTTTCTGTGAGCTCTATCTCCAGCAGATAGTAACTGCTATAATTATCCTGACAGCAGTGGAGTGCCACTGACTCGTATCAGCAAAGGCTTGGGGCCGAGCACTTCCCGTTGTTGCTGATGCAGTTCTTGAAAAATATAAATCATACCAGGTGACTACATGGATCAGTGTTTAAAAAAAAGAAAAGCAACAAACACAATAGTCATTCCTATGGTGAGAAACGTATTTTTGGAAAGCGAGTAATACTTTAAAATAATTGGACATGTTTGTGTTGCCTCTGAATGAGGGATTTAAGATTAGATGCTGATTTCATACCTATTTTGGGACTGATGTAATCCTGGAGGCTGTGTTGGAGGTAGTGCTGGTCTGCATCGTTGTACGTTAGAGAAGAATCAGTCTCAATTTCTTCTCTGTAAAATCCTGGAAATAAGGACAAAAAAAAAAAGGTATGACTAAGCCATTTTAAATGTAAAGGGGAAATAGTTGCTTTAATGTATTACTGTAGGGGACCATGTACATGAGAAATGGGGATCCAAAAATGATTTAAAACCACTAGATAATGAAACTGACCTGAATATTAAATATACATAAATAAAACATTTATTATACTTCTCACTGCCCTTATTATTCTTCACCATAAATACGTGCTATCATAACCCATGCACTGTCTTGTCACTGCTAATCAGCCTGAAGGCCAAAGGTCATTTTTCATTCATACCATTTATTTTTTACGATTGCAAAACAGAAGAATGAATTCTTGTGGGGAACAATTAGGAGGAATTAAAGCAATGAAAAGACTTATCATAAAAGCTTTAAGAATCAATTCTGACTAAAGAAAAAGATGAAGTCGTATAAAAAGAAATATATGGTAATGTTGAGTTGTATGGGTTGATAATGACATCTCGGTGCCGAGATAGAATTACCTCCTCTCCCAGCAGCATCATCATTACATATCTCACGCCTGTGATCAGTACATGTCAAAATCCTTCATATTGACAAATGTGCTGTCCACTTGCATCTGTGGAGAATGTTTTAGCAGCTGAGTGATTATGAATCAAACCCCAGAGCTTACAGCCCCTACTGCCTTGCAATGCTTTCACATTTGTTGCCTGACAAGTAAATGTATCTTGACTTCCCTCTGAGATTTTTTTTTTTTCACCGTGTTTGATGAAAGACATTTGGCAAATTGGCAGTGGTACCCTGTACATTGCAATTTGTCCTCGGCATTAGGAATCTGAGCATGAAATGAGAGGGCAGGCTACAGGCTAAAGGGGATAAAAAGAAACCCAACCCAAAGCCAGAGCTAACCAGCACGTGAATAGTCATTCCAGGAGACAAACGTGCAATTCTGCCCATTAAAATAAAATTTTAAAATCCCAACAACTGAAGCAGACTCTTACGGATTTTGAAGAATTGGCTGGAAATTCCATGTGTGCTCAGCTGAGGAGTGTTAGCACCTTGTCTTTCATCTAATTTCCTTCTTCATTACCAGCCAGGTATTGTACAGGGCTCATGCTGTGGTTTTTATGCTCTGCAGGTGAGATCTTGGGTTTCTTTTTTTCCATTTGTTTGTGGTGTTACGAAGAGGCAGATGGTTACTCTCGCCTGTCAGTAGGCTCAGAAGCAGTCTTGAACTCTCCAAGCAAAAATGTTTGAGGTTTTGGAGCAGTTTTTCATGGTCAGCTCCAGACACCCTAAAGGAAACCATTCTCCAGAAATTATTTAATGACCACTCCCTGAAAATGAAAACCCTTTAACACCGCTAACCAGAAGTGGAGGCATCTCAAAGTGCATAGGGTTTAGAAGCAACTAAAGGTAGAGCAAGAGGTTGTAGAAAAACAGGATAGGCATCTAACAGGTAATGTAAACACATAGCACCAAACCCACCAAAGCTTAATTTCTTATTGATATATCTCGTGGTCTTTGACCGTGATGGGCAAGAGGACTGGACTGAATGGTTGGATATGGCTGGGACATTGATGGAGCCTTTCTGGATCTGGCTTGCTGGAGCCCTTGGTTGAGCTAGAGTGTTCTTAAGGTGTCCTCTGCAATATTTGTCCTCTGCCAGTCCTTTAAAACAAACAAAAAAACCCTGTAGGAATTCAGTTATTGTTGGGGTCTCTATTTTTTCTGTTGATTTGGTCAAAAATGGCCAATGGTTTCAGTAGGTGGGATGCACAGACTTATAGGCACGCACCCACAGAGCATGACTGCCACACCGGAATTTTGTTGAAGCTGAGGCTTAAACATAAGAAGAAATGAACACTGGCTAATTTAGATCTTGTATGGAAGCAGCTTTCCACCATAGCAATCAGGACAGAAGTTCTGCTGTATGCTGGCCTTGCAGAGAAACAGCACCCCGCTATAGTGTTAGGGTGTTATTCCAAGTGGGACAACATTGTGACCACCACTTTGCCTAGTGTGCCCCATAATTTTTGTGAGTGCAACTCTGCATTTGCTTTTTTTTTCCCCTTGGCAGTGTATGTCATTTGTCTTTAGGGTTTCCACTGAGGGCAGAAAGTCGAAGCAGTATTCACCGTAGCGGGTTCTGTGCTATCTTCTGTTGCAGATGTCAGCTATAGAAAACATGGCCGAAAAGCTGGAGAGCTTTAGCGCCCTGAAACCGGAGGCCAACGAGCTGATCCAGTCTGTGCCGTCCATGTTCAACTTCCGCGCGCCGCCGAGCGCCCTGCCTGAGACCCTGCTGCGGAAGGGCAAGGAGCGCTACACCTGCAGGTAGCCCCAAAACCGCCCCGCGCTGCCCTCCTGGGCTCCCAAAATCCCTCCTGCTCGGGCAGTTTCCAAAAAACACGGAAAGCGTTTCACTTTGGCGTTCTTATTTATTGAATTACTAGTGTTATGAAGCAAAGAGTTTGCTCTGTATCATGCCGGTTTGATAAATGAGGTGGAAAGGATTATATAAACAATTCTTTTTCCAAATTTTCTCCTCACTTTCATATGCACAAGCATGCTTTCATTATTGATTTTTTTGATCATAAACTACAGACATGCTTTTTCTCAGGCTTCTGGTTTTAATATCCAAAGGGATCCGTGATAAAATACATGACTTATTAGGACTTATGTGTACAGACTTAAAAAAAAAATACAATGAAGATAGTCATTGTACGTGCAACCAAAATGAATGGGAGCTTTGTCGAGGAGAGTAGAATTAGCTCTGTGGGTATTTTGAAGGCTTATACATCACATTGTGAAAAAATAAATGGGATGTTAAGAGTGAAGGGATGCAATCTTCAAAGTCATCACGTGGAGCAATCACCACCCTCATTCACTTACGGCAGCGCTGTGTGTGCTCTGTCCCCATGCAAAAATGGGCTGAATGTCATAGAACTGGGCCAATTATTAACTGAATATTAATATGTTACTTAAATGAGGAGGGAGGGCTCATGATATTATTATTTTTTTGCCATTATTGTTGCTGTGACATATTATCGAGTTTGGAGAATGGTTTTTAAATTGTATTATTGAGGTCTCTATATCATCTCCAGAATGCGCAGGCGTTTGACACTGGCATATCGGTTTATCTGATCTTTTTGAAAACATGTCACCTTCTTTCAAGACATGTTGTTATAGAAACATACCTTGATGGATTAGGTCTTTGAGTCTTGTCTGCTCTGATCCTATTCAATGCACAGAATGATGTCACGTTTGCTGACACGTAGAATTGGTTGAAAGGTTTGAAATTTGCTTACATGGAGGCAGAAATCCAAGGCTTTAATAACAGATTCTCTTGATTCCAAATCTGAATGCGACAGATAATCCCCTAGTGAGCTTTGAAATTTTGGGTGATCTTTAAGACTGGTATGTTTTCATATATCCCTTGCTCGTGCACAAGAAAAGCTGGTCGGTGCCAGAAATTCCAGTCCCGTTCTTGTCGGTGTGCGCATCTCAATCACTTATGTTTGCTGAATGATTTTATTGAAATGTCTATACAGCACACCGCAATACCAATAGTACCATATATTAATGATTCAGTTTGGGCTATGCATCTGGGGCAGCTCAAATTGAGACGAAGCCATTGAAGGTTGCATTGTCTTACCAAAGCTTTTCTTATCACAGATACTGTGGCAAGATTTTCCCGAGATCTGCAAACCTAACACGTCACCTGAGGACGCACACTGGAGAGCAGCCCTATAGGTACCGTGACCCCTTCCCCGTGTCTGTGGTGGGGTCAAGTGAATAAAGCAAGGGAATGAGTGCTCAACAGCCTTGCTCGGCCAGCTCCAGCACTTGCTCCTGAGCATTTATGACCCACCGTTACGTTTTGGTCTCAGACAGGGCTTTTTGCATTTGATGCTGATATTTAGCGTTAGAGCTGCGGAAATGGGGGAAGGTTTTGGTCCTAGCTAGTGAAATTCTTTTGGCTTAGGCAGCCGCCCAGCCACCATCTGCAAGTCCTGCCTTTGCCTTGTGGGGTGGCTGGCACTTCTGAACCAGGATGGTTGAAGTGATTTTCAGTAGGGCTTGTGGTCATATTTTCCCTTGCAAAAAAAATATTTTTTTTTCTTTTTTTTTTGTAAGAGCTCTGTGGTGTTATTTGCAGCCTAAACTTGGGTGTTTCGTCAATCATCTGATTTCTGAGAGGTCCTGGTTGCGCAGGCATTTCTGTATTTATTTGTTTCCTGCCCAATCTGGATCCTTTCTGAGGTCTGCTTAACCAAAACCCATGTGGGTGTACTCGCTTGCTGATAAGAATATGTATGTGATATTGTATCCAGGACAGTCACATGCAGAAATGTGTATAGAAGCTTCACCTTATTGAAAATGAAAGACTAATCTAAATCAACTGGAAAGAAGCCAGTTCATGTTCCAGTAAAACAAATGCACCAATTTCTGCATTTTATGAGCTGTAAAGAGCAGAGTAAGCTCATTGTTTGTGAGGAAACAATATGTTTTTTTGCCTCCAGTCTCTTTTGGAAATTAGATTCACATCTAATTTTATTGAAGAAAGGTCTTGATGCATGTTACGCTCATCCACTACATAAAAGCCACTAGCAATTAGTAGCATAATGGGAGAATTTCAGCACTAAAAAAAATTGACATCATTGACAAGCATAAGAGAAGCACGGGAGAAGTAAAAGATTGAAAAACTAAAGTGGTGAAGACTGTTGGCTAGTCGCCAGCCAGAGAATTTGGAATAGTTATAGTATGACTTAGTAATGGCTTAAAGAGCAATACAGTAAAGGCTTTAGGGACTCCAAATCGCTACAGAGTATGAAAATTGATGCCTCTGGTACCAGAGTGATAGACTAAACTACTCACATTGGCACAGTATTAAAGGTTGGGATTGTTTATTGCTGGTTTTTGCGAGATAACCAAATTTCCTCTGGGATTAGCAATCGAGCAAGCTAATTCCTCAAGAAAAGATTTAATCACACAGTATAATTTAGAATAGGAAAAGAAATAGCCCTTTTTACCTTATTTGAGCATTAGAAGAGATCTGTTTCATGTTTTTTCCAAAAGTGTTTAATTGTATTGCATTGGCAGCACATGAAACAATAGAGTTATTGCTCTACTGTTTTCAAACTTCCCAACTTTGTGTGCAACAGTTTTAAAAACACGGGAATCAATTACCCTAGCTAATTTGATGCCATTAACTCTGAAATATTATGCTTAATCCTAAAGGCAGTATTTAAAATATAAAGTCTAATGTGAATTAAAGCTAAAAAACCCACCGTAGAAGCGACATCTCCATTCCAAGAGCACAGCTCTCCAGTTATTCAGCCAAAACTTGTCTTTGTTTCAGGGTGGGTTTTGCCTCAATAGGGAAGAAGGAGCTGTGGTTGGGTACTGAGGCTGAGCCCGGAAGGTGCTTCATGTCTCTTAGGACAAATCTTACATTTCCAGCCACTAACAAATCCTTTTTTACCCACCTGTTTTTGGTTTTTTTAGATGCAAATACTGTGACAGGTCCTTCAGCATATCTTCTAACCTGCAGAGACATGTCCGTAACATCCACAATAAAGAGAAGCCATTCAAGTGTCACTTGTGTGACAGGTGTTTTGGTCAACAAACCAATCTTGACAGACATCTAAAAAAGCACGAGAATGGGAACATGTCTGGTATGTATGCCTTTTCCCTCCCCAGCGTGCCCTGCGTACTGCCAGTGTTCATATACAGGGACCTCACGTTCACTTTCAATACTATTGAGTGTCAGTAGGCACACGTTGCTCCGCGACGTCTGCTCCGATGAGTGGGGTTTTGGAAAATACGTAGGTGCCTAAGCTCTGCTGACATTTAAAGTGCTTTGAAAATCCCAGCATAAACTCTACCCTTGTATAACCTAATACCACTGGATGATGTCTTTCTTTTGGTTTTAATTAGGGCAACCGTAGCATTTTGAGAACAGACTGGGAAAATTGGTTTAATCCCATCTCCACAATCACTTGGCTCTCAATAGGAGTCCTAGATTTAGAGTCTCAGGGGGCCCTCTAAAAGATTTTCTTGGCACCCTCTAAAATATTCCCACTGTCAGGAGCTGAAAAGCTCTAGCTATTATGGAGGTAATGGTGCCTCCCAGGCCCCAAAGCAAATTGGTCACCACACAGCAGCAGCGAAGGCAGAGGCAGGCAGTGGATCTCATTGGTCTGGTTTTGGTATCTGCAGGGTTTAATAAAAACCCTGTCTGCAGTCTTTTCTGTCTACGTTTTGCTCCACTGGAGATAACCTGGTACCTCCAGTGAATGCAGAGCTGTCTTTTCCCCGATGGATGGAGAAAGTTGCCTGTCACTGGTCTCTCAGTGCTAATGAACCTGGGTGATTACGTCAATGGCTGCTCCATATTTTAAGCAAATCTGCATAATTAGTGCTAAAATGAAGTTCCATTTGCTCGCTTCAGCCATTGGTCTAACACAGTTATTGACTGACAGTCTTGGAGTCGCAACAGGAGAGAGATGTTGAAATAGATACTTGGCAAAAGCAATTATAGAGCATGGAAATGGCACCTAGCATCAAGCAGTCATTTTGGCTGCAAACCACCTTCGCCCATGGATAATAATACATCCCTTCTAATTACCAGTTTTACAGCTATAAGATCGCTCTGACCAACTTTTCTGGGTCTCACCCATTTTAACCATCATTTCAATTTCAGTTTGATTTAAATGGTTAAATATAGAAACTGTAAAGGAGCAACAACAGAAGTCCTCTATTTTGCTTTAAGGTACTGCAACATCTTCACCTCACTCAGAACTGGAAAGCACAGGGGCAATCCTAGATGACAAGGAAGACTCTTACTTCACAGAAATTAGGAATTTTATTGGAAACAGCAACCACAACAATCAATCCCCCCGAAACTCAGAGGAGAGGTAAGTTGCGACTGACCTGCCCTCAAAATGTGCCACTCTTCCTTTTCCAGTTTAAACCTGATTTTTCATTTTTGATGAGTTATTTTAGCAATCTGGTTGCTTCAGCGTTCACCTTGGTGTCTTATGAAAAGAAACGTGTTGATTCCCTCGCCATCGTGCATGAGCATATTCCCAGTGGCAGATGCTGGACAGAAGGTTCATCTATGAACGAATTTCTCCTTGTATCAGGAGCTCTTAGTTTCAAGTTCCCATTGTTGGTTTAAGTCGTTGCAAAATTCCCTTATTTTACATTCATAGCAGAGCAGGTGAATTCTACATCCTGTGGCTAAATGTAGAAAGCCTTCGATGTAAAAGCAATTTAAATGTGTAATTAATAAAGTAGACTAAGCTAAATTCTTGGATCAAATGAAAGTTTCTAACTGGAAGTCCTTTCCCGTAAGTAACTCAATCCCAAGAAAGATGCTGACTAGCAAAAAGCCCGTGAGGCTGTGGGTAGGTGTTGGTAGTCCACAGTGCTCTAGCATGAGAGAGACTTTTTCCTGCTAAGATTTATTAAGTATATGAGTGTTTCAGTTCTTCTGAACTAACAGAAGAGAGACCACTTCTAAATATTTTCAGCTAATAAAAATACAGCTAAGCAGAAAAGGCTGTAGCATGGATGTGCACATCAGCCATACATATTTCTTTGAGATTGGTTTTGCATTATGCATTATTGGCGCCTTTGAATTGGCATTACATTATAAGTGTCAAAAATTTCTTACTGTTGGTGACAAACTTCACTGTCTTCTCAATTTCCAGATGCCTTTGTGAAGGGTTGAAAATGGTGGACATAACACAATTTCCACGAAAGTATTGGATTAAGTGATTACATGCATATTCAAATTTCATTCCATCTTGATTGGCAATGAGGGCTTGGGATTTTTTCTTTGCACATCTGGTCTCAACATGTCCTCCGACAGGAAGTCAGCAAAGTGAAAAGGTTGCTGGGTTGTGCAGTGTTTCCTTTCTAAATTTGGCACTTCAGACTGCTCTTGATGGATATTTTATCCCTGGCAAATTGCTGCATTTGAAAGCATAATTAGAGAATCTGTTTTCTTAATCACATGGCTTTTGTTACTTTGGTTGTAGTCCATCTCCCTTTCATTTCTAGCAGCCTCAATTGAGCATAACAAGCAAGTTGGCAGCCCAAACTGTGCTCAACAATTTCTTATTTCTGCCTATTTAAATAAAAGATGATAAAGAGATATTGCTCTGATTATCTTAGAGGGGGTGGCTGCTTCAGCTCTCCTGACTCTGCACAGCCTCAGATTTTTTGGTACTGTGATATAAACAGACCATTCCCTAGCTCTTTTTTTGATGCAATACTAAATTCGTGACAATCAGCTGGAATTTGCTCAGAAAATAGATGGAAATATTATGTTTAGGAAAACGATGCTATTGTTGTACAAGAAACTAGCTTTCACTTGTGTGTGCTCCATAAGAAAGTACAACTGTTACAACAGCAAGTCAAACACTAAATACCAAATACGCTGCTAGGGTTCATCCTTATCTTGCTCAAACTTTTGAAATATTCCATATTGTCCTGCACAGTTTGAAGCACATGGAGTCTAAAGCAAACTGCAGGAGGACAATAAAGTTTCCATTTTTATAACTGTATTCCTGGAAGAGTAAGGACCTTTTGCACAATGAGAACAATAGATGAATCAAGGCCTCCGTGCTACATAACGCAGCGGAGCAGATACACTGGTAGCGTGAATTCATGTGGCTCCACCAAGTTCAGCCCTTCTACACCAGTAGTGCCTCTGGCCACGCATTCGTCAACGTGGCTGCGGTGCAGAATTTCTTTAGCTCTCATTTAATGCAGCAGATGCGATGCAGCTGCGGATGCTCGCAATCCCATAGGGCTGAGGCCGGTAGCAAACGAGCCCCTACTTCAGCGTGGATATTATGTCCTTGATAAAATCCCGTAGGAAGTAGTTAAGAGAAGTCATTGTGTGAAAGCAAAAGAGAACCTAATAACAGCGGGTAGACCAAATGGTTTTCCATGTGTGTATTGCTATAATTACTCATTTCTTAAGAATAACTGCACTTGAAATGCTATATGACCTTTCTTTTCATTACTTCTTACCCTTCAAATCAGTCGATAATGTAGTTCAGCATGGAGGCAGTATTGCAGACCACCCTTCAGGCCTTCAGCTGAGGTCCCTTAGGTTCCCATGTACGTAATCCATATGTTCAGTGAAGTAGTATGGCTTCCAAATGGGTGGTGGTGTGCAGAATTAATTATGCATGTAATTTTGACTTTAAAACTCTGAACACAGTATTGGATGTCCTTTTTGAAAATGCCGGATCTAATTTTCAGAGTTTCTTGGCCCCTACAGCTTCTGTAAAAGTCAATGAGTTGTTTTGCCCAGACTACACATATGATTGGAAACATGAGATGAAATAGTGCGTGAGAAAATTTGGAATGGATATCTGAACATACCTCCGCTTGAACAGTAGTTTTAGGCTCCCAGGATAACAGGAAAATCCCATGCTGATGGCACTGTAACGTCCCACTGATTTTTGAGTGGGATTTTCTCCAATACTGCCTAAACATCTAAGGATAAACAAGATATAAAATGCAGAAATTACTTTATTCCACTGGGATGGATCCTTTTCAGATCTGCCTCCGACAATCCGCTGGTGAGGAGCTTTCATAACTGATCTGTGATTATTGCTTGGGTTTGTTTTGGTACTTTCAGAATGAATGGCAGCCACTTTAAGGATGAAAAAGCCATCGTAGCCAGCCAGAACTCGGATTTGCTGGATGACGAAGAGGCAGAAGATGAAGTCATGATGGACGAAGAAGACGAAGAGAGCGAAATTGCAGGGAAAGCAGTCAAAGAGCCTGTTACGAGTGACATGCACGAGGGGACTCCAGAGGAGGATTTTGAGGAAACGAGTACTTTGGACATGAACTGCAAAGCTTCCCCTGGCAGGTTGGTTCCTTCCTAGTATTGGTGTGCCCGATACGTGAAGTAAAACAATAAACCATACAAGAATGCCAGCACCAAACTGTGTGCTGTGGGAACCAGTCGGAAGTAGCCAGCTTCCCAGTTACGATAGCAACGTGTGGCTGTGTTTGGGTCAATACCAGCCCTGTTTTCAGTCTCTTCATGCAATCTGTAGCCCTTAAGGGGAAAAATAACTGTGCTTGGAGAGCTATTGTCAGGTTTTGGGTGAGACAGGAAACGTTCATAGGAGAGACCTTATCTGCTCCATAAACTGACCTGGATCTCCCGTAATGGTCTTGTGAAAGGCTGTGGAGACACCAGGAGAGAGACGACCTCTCCCTCCCCTGCTCCAGCTGCTCACCCTCGCCTCTTCAGGAAAGAAAGGGGAATTTCTTTTATTTCAGGATCGTGGTTCCACAGGGCAAGGTGGTTTATGAATGTAAAAAGGGGAAATTGCTCAGATGTGTAAATATGGGAGGATGAGGAAACACAGAGAGGATTGTTTAATTGACATTAAAACCTCCGTGGTGTTTTTGTAGGTATAAAGAGGAGGAGTATAATAAGACTGGACTTTCGGCTTTGGACCACATAAGGCACTTCACAGATAGCCTCAAAATGAGGAAAATGGAAGAAAATCAATATAGTGAAGCTGAATTGGCAGCTTTCAATACTTCCCAGCTGCCAGAAGACCTAAAACAACCATTGTACAGGAAATCCAAATCCCAGGTAAAAGCTTAACTCAGTTAAAATGTTGTTGTTGCCAAATACCCAAAGGTTTAAACCGTTAGCGTGTGGCAGGCAAGGTTGTTTCAGCTTCATCAGACAGAGCTGTACTCCATGTCGGCAAACCTCAGCGTGCCCCGACCTCCCCCTGCGCTCCCACCGCACCAGGGATGGCGGGATGCTCTGGTCCCTGATAACGGAGGATTTGCTTACTTTTTTGCTGTTTTTCTTCCTGTCTGCCACCCGCAGAAATGCCGTGGCCAGAAGTAGTCCCGCTCTGCTTTCATACAGCTGGCACGGTCCCACTGGTGCCGTGGAGTTTAGCTGCAGCCTCGCAGGGATGTCACCCAGTCATCTGGCTGGCTTGGCTTTTTGGTGTTTTTGTTAAAGTCTGTTGAATGTTACCTCCTCTAGGTTCTCAGCATGTTTTAAAAACAGCGATAACTGGACTGACATCTTAGTGCTATTTCTTGATATTTTTTTTAACATTCATTAAAATGAATGTTTTTAGCCCTTTCAAAAGATTCCTGTTTTTAAAATTGCAGAATATGCCCGTAGAAAAGGTCAGCAAAGGAGACTGTGGTATTTGGTGAAATACAGGACCAGCCAAGGGATAATGTGATTCCTCAGGCTCTTGAAAAGAGCCTCTTGTGCCAAGAATGTGAAGGCAAAGGAGACTCTGGGACCTTGTCTACTATCAAAGGTTTCTCAGAGCTTCGTGAAGCCAGATGAAAGCAGAAATTATTATTACTATTAGTGAGTCAAAAGTGTCAGTGAAAAGGTTGACAGTGGTTTTACCTAACGCGCTTTGAGAGTTTTTAAGTAAGTTGAGAATAGCAGTTGTAGCCTAAATGATGCCCTAATCGCATAGGGGTGGCACGGGTCCAAGCTCAGATCTGCGCCACGGGATCGTGACCTCTTTGTCCTTCTTCTTTCCCCATCCAGGCGTATGCGATGATGCTCTCTCTCTCCGACAAGGACTCCCTTCATTCCGCATCCCACAATTCTCCCAATATGTGGCACAGTATGGCGAGAGCCGCTGCAGAATCCAGCGCCATTCAATCCATCAGTCACGTATGACATTGTGAAGTCTTACCGAGAATGGGACCAAGTCCAAACCAGTAGCATGGCTCTTTCATATATGACTATTTAAAAGACTGCTGAGCAGAATGCCTTATAAATCTGCAGGGTCACTCATTTAAAGTCCGGTGACCTTAAACTGAATAATTTTAAAAAGAAAGAAACTATTTATTCTCAATATTTTGTTTTGCACAGCAAAGGCAGCTGCTGACTTCTGGAGGATCAATGCGACTTAAAAAAAAATAAAAAAATCAGTGGATTATGTAAACCGGGGCCGGGAAAAAGTGTCTTCCAGTTCACCCGGCTTTGAGGGGCAGGGGCAAAAGGGTTAAGACTGCATTGATACACACATGGGCACTCCTTTAAAGTAGGAACTGAATTGATTTTCTTTTTGTATAAGATAGTTTGACACAGGATTGGGAACAGTTGCTTTTATGTACAAATCTCTTCATTAAAGCTTTATGCATTTTAGCCCTTCAAAGAAAGAAAATAGTTCTATCAAATGCACACTATCCATCGTAAATGTAGAAAGAAGTAACAGGGAATATTTGTTCTCTCCGTAATTCTTTTGCCTTCTCAACTGCATTGTTAAAAAAAAAGGAAAAACAAGAAAAAAAAAGAAAGGAAAAAAAAAAGAACTCTGAGAAACAATACATAAGAGGCTTGTGTATATTGTAAACTATGAATGTTCACTACTCCAAGAAGCTAAATCATCCAGATAATTCCGTGAAAGCACCGCATTCATCGACAGCACCACTAGTTCAAATCATTGTAAGGAGATTTTAATTTTCGACAATCATGTCACTGTTTTGTTGTATTGTTTCCTTTCCCCCATATCCTCTAATTTTTTCTTTGTGTTGTGTGTACCATGTATTTATTTGTTGGCAAACGATTGTTTGTTGATTAAAATAGCACTGTTCCTATAACAAACAGCACTGCTCCAGTCCCCCACTGCGTTATGATGTAAGGCACCCATGTACTTCCAAAAAAGTGAGGTGAACTGATCTGTGTATATGGGAGTGCAAAACAGTGTTTGAAATTTTCTTACATTCCTCTTTTATTTTATTTTTGCCTTTTAATGAACTAAATAACTAATAGATGCGACTTAGGTTTTTTTTGTAATACAGTAAATTGATTCAATTGTATAAACAGTTATAATTTCTTCATGAAAGCATGATTCTTCTGATTAAAAAACTGTACCCAATATTTTATGCTGGTTGTCTGCGAGCTTGTGTGATGTTATGTTCATGTTAATCCTATTTGTAAGATGAAGTGTTCCAAATTTATGTTTAAAAAAAATAAATAAATAACGGAAGGTCTTCAGTTATTTTTTGGGGGTTTTTTTTGGCCTTTAGTGAGGGACCAGATTTATTTTTCCTTTTGTTTATAATCTCATTTTGAAATAATCGGCAAGTTGAGGTACTTTCTTTAAATGCTTTGTACAATGTAACTGTTACGCATTTCAGTACATTACTATGGGAGGATCAACTTAAAAAAAAAAAATAAAGGACTACAAAACTGAAGGGATCTTTTTCCTTATTGTCTTGTTGTTGTCTGGGTCAGGGCAAAAAGGGCATATTTTGTCAGCAGTCTGGGGAGCAAAGACTGTGTCTGTGGAGTCATTAGGATAAGGGTAACCAGAGGATGGAGCGCTGCGAAGTGTCTTGGACTTGGTCATGCAATTTAGGGCCCGATCCAGAGTCTCTCAATAGACCATCGGAGGATCTTCCATCAGTCCTTTAAGCTTCAAAACACTACCTTGGAAAAGAGAAATATTTCACTCATTTTACAGGAGGGGCTGGTGCAAGGTCACCTTCGAACGCTGTTCCGGAGCCTTGAGCTTGGGCTGGTGATGCAACCGCCTGCTGCTCTTGGGGACGATGTCGGGAAGCAGCGGCTTGGCTGGCTAATAGCAAAACATTGACTCACTGGAATGATAAAAATCCATAGATAAGAAGCTAAATGGGCCTCCAGCTGCATGAAATGAGCCTTTAGGGTCTAAAAGGGAAAAAAAAATAAAAATATTAGTTTGAACATTTCATTTGAAATCAGATCCAAAGCCCTGCCTCCTCTGGACCAGCTGCAGGGCAGTGGGAGGTGGGACTTTCCTAGACAGGAAAAGCCAGCGTTGGTCCAGGCAATGCGCATTTTCCTGCTCTTTCCATCAGCAGAGAGAACAGGACCGAGACAGCTGCAAAGGGGACCATGGGGATGTCCCTTCCTGGCCAAGCTTGGTCTTTGTGGCTACTGCACAGGCTGTTCTTCACATTTAAGTGGCTCAACAGAGAGAACGTGGCACACTGTGGAGGCTTTTTGTGCGGTGGGACCAAGGGTGGCCATCACCAGGTGCAAACGAGCTGGCATGAGCAAGAATTGAGGGAACGCAGCGCTGGGTATCAGTAACCCAGGGCAGTTGGTAGCAAACTGCATATCAAATGCAGCACCATCCCAGCGGGAAAGGCACGTTTAGGGAATATAGTTTGTGGCAGGTGTGGTTAAATCTGGCTCCACTGAAGTCAAAAGCACCTCCAAAGATGGAGGCCTTGTCTCCAGGACAAAGGCAAGGGCTGCTCTCTCAGCCTGTTTCAGTACACGAAGACCTCGTGGCTCACCAGATCCTTAAGTTACATTTCAGAATCCCCTATATGTGTCATTCTTGTCTTCAGCCCAGCTATATTTTGACTTGTTTTATAACCATCACGTAGCAACAGGGGCATCGGCAGGTCTGAATCCAAACTCGGTGAGGACAGGTGTTGGTTTGCTCTTACAGCTCCTGAGCCTCATGCACAGGTTGATGGCAAGCTGAGACCTACAGGCCAGTGGTTTTCATGCAGGGAGCCTAAACCACACCTGGAAAAAAGAAAAGAAAAAAGCCTGTGTGCATGTTCTTGTGCTCACTTCATTGGCCTGCGCCAATGGTCAGGTACGTGCAGATAATTGCATAAGTAGGCTATTATTTTTACTGCAGTTAAAGTCACCGTGAAACTTGGTTTTAGGTTTCTGCCAAATAAAGAGAACAAATAGATTAATCAAGTCGAGTTTTATCTGCAAACAACTTTCCAGATCATTTTCCCCTTTAATTCGATGCAATGACAATTCTTATCAGCTTGGTCCTCACCTGCCCTAGATAAAAGGGGTTTTGGGAGGTGGAGAAAGGGTGGGACAGTTTCTCCTGTGTTGAATGTTCTGTGTTACGGTAGCACACTCCCATCATACAACTGTCAGGGAAAGTACTCCTTGAGCTGAGCGGTAGGGTTAGTTTAACCTGCGCATAACCAGATCTATTGACCATCAGGAAGAGGCTGCCACTGCCTTGTTGAATCCCTACGCTGATGTTCCCATTGACAGCCTTGAGCTTTGTATTTTCATGTCAAAGTATCCCACCCAGCGGCGCTACCTACAGGGTGCGATGAGGAGAGGGGGTGAAACATATCACAAGGGGTCCTTCAACTCCATGTAGGTACTTTATCATGACCTTGATTTTCATTGCCTTTTCTCAGTGGCAGAGTTATTCACCCAGAGGAATAGCTGAAAAGCAAACCCAGATTTGAGTAGCCACCTCACCCCCCACCAAATAAACAAAGAAAACCGGGTAATTTTTGTGTTTGTGTCATAGCCTCCCCAATAGACCACGCTTGTCCAGATGCAAACTGATTTCTGAGGACCAGTGTTTTTGGCTTTCTGCTACAGTGATAATTTTTTTTTTAGAAAAAAAAAATTAATTTCAATACTTCTTAAAAAACTTCCAGCTTATTTCAGCATCATCTTACTGTTCACCCCACTCTAGTAGTTTTCCATAAGTCAACAAATCGTTCCCATGTGATACAGCAGCCTTACTAGACAAAGGAGCTGCATATTACCGCCTCAATTCCTATCTACGGAATCTAACAAAGCACCAACATGACAAGATGATTAATCAATATTTCACCCTGGCCCAGATCCCCAATACCACTGCGGGTCTGAGTCGCTGTTCCCGTGTCAGCCCTGCTGTTTTACTGTGTTAACAGCCACATTTGCGGAGTAATGGGAGGGGAAGTTATTATAAAAACATTTGTGAGGCTGCTTTTGCTCAGCGACTCAGTTTGGCCCATTGCTCCATGCATGTCTTGAACTTTAAAACTTTCTGTCAGGTCCCTCTGCTCAGACGTACAGAGAATTGCTGCAAACTCCTGGATCGTTTCGCCGCACTCTGCTGCCTTCCAGCTATATTAAGTCTCATTTGTGGTTTTGCTGGTCAGTCATACAGTGGTGCAGAAAAGCTAGTTCATTTTAAAGATGCTTCCAGTAATGATTTAAACAAAACGAAGGCATCCAGCACCAAACAGAAGACCCTTTCTCCATGTCAAAGACCGCGTACCTTGCCAGGACTCCAGTTATAAGAAAAATGTATTCTGCAGCCTGGCCAAAACCGTCCTCTTTCCCATCCCATTGAATGGCTGTCTAGGCTTGTGAGTATACCTACTCTGTGGCTTCCAATAGCCCGATTATTTCATCTTTTGTTTCTATACATGAATTAGTGCCAGCTTTAGGGAAGGCACAGCTTTACAACTCAGAGTCACTTAATGAAGTCTGGGGAAAGGGAGAACATCAAATAAAATGTAAAAAAAAAA
>VZTV01098890.1:0-15726 GCA_013400875.1 Anhinga rufa
GCCCCGGAGCCGCCGCCGCCGCCGGGCCTCCCCGCGCTCGCGGGCGGAGGGTCGCGGCCCCGGGGGGAAGGCTTTTTGCTGCTCCGGGGTTGGTTTTTTCCACGTAGGGTTCGTTTTAACGTGCTTTAAAAAAAAATAAAAATCATCAGCGGCTCGTGCAGTTTTTCCTCCTGCGTCAGAATGACTGATTGAAAACCTTGCACCGTCACAACCTTCGGTTCACGCTCTTTGCGCAATTTAGGAAGAGCTGCCTCGCAAAGCAGCTGGTGGGTCGTGTTGAAATAGATTTCCTTTGGAAACGAGCTCGGTCAGAAGGAGTAGCGTGGGACATGCAAGGTAACGCTTGGGCAGTTCTGACCGGGCACCGCCACGGCCTGGGACCAGAGCGAAACCACGAGCCTGCCTAGGCCCTGCCAGGCTTGCGCTCCAGCCGAGCCCGAATGCTGAATGCCTTCCTCTGAACTATTTAAAAGATAAAAAGTTTCCCACACAACCGGCAGCCGCTCAGGCACCGTGGGCAGTTGTTGTTTAATACTCAAAAATATTAAAATAATGGGGATGAGTATTTCTATAACGAGTGATTTTATCCTGGTGGTGACCTCTCCAGTCTAATCCTAATTTAGGCACAGGTTTAGCAACCCACCGAGGACGCTCGCTGAAGTGATCCATTTGCTTCCAGCAGGAGCTAACTGCGGGGGATTTCCAGGAGAGCGGGACCGCCTGCTTTTCCTTACCTTAGTCTGAACACCCCACATAATCTCTACTTGCTTGTAAATCCTTGGTAATTCTACACCATCTCCTTCCTCGGTGCTGCAAAACCAGTCGATTTGGGCACGGAAGGCAGGAGGATTTCTCATAAGGAAGTCTCCAGGTTTCCCTGTGATGTGGGTTTTTTTGGTTTTGTGAATGATCGTAGCGTGCCGCCTTTGTTACCGGTGCTTCCTTTCAGACACAGCTAAACCAAATCACATTCAGCTTGTGAGACACAAGTGTAGCTAATGCTGAATAATTTCTCAAAATACATATATAATTTTACTGGTTTTAACTAGTCTAGGGAACTCTACCAGCTCATTTGGCAACTTTCATTTGCATATAACGTGTCTGGTTTTATCTGCCTCTTTCTTCTTGGTTTGAGGGAGCGATTCTCCCAGATTTTCTCCCATCATGTTGCCATTTTTCCTTCTTCACCTGTCTCAAGGCCCCTCAGTGACCTTCCTTTTAGTCCAGTGCCACCTAGTACAGTATTTAAATGCCCAAATGAGAATGAAATGGCATTTTCAAGGAGAATCCTCATGGGTATCAAGCCACGTGCTGCCTCTCAGCGCCCAGTTGAACAAACTGATCCCTTGGTGCCTATCAGTCGCAGCCCTCCCTTAACCGCCGTGCTGAACGTTAACGGAATGGCTCAGGGTAGGCTTTGGTTGCATACAAACCAGGGCGGGGCAACTGCTCGCGTATTTATTTCATGGCTTTATGCCCTTACGTTCCAAATCTCATGCAAGCCCCAAAGCTCAGTGGAGAACATAGGCTTCTAACTTGCAATAATGAAAACAGTTGACGCTGTAACCTGGGGAGGACTTGAGCTTCCAAACACTCCACTGCTCTGGCCTGCAAACAGCTCGGCCGTTCCCGCCCTTGCAGAGGAAAACAGCTTCTGTCCACGCAGGTCCAAACGGCAATGCAGAAATGAAAACCATGGTCAAAGCCTTCATTTCTGAAACCTCTCCCATTCCCTTGAAGCATTTGCCGATGACATCTCAGGGCTACCCTACAAATCGACAGTGGTTTGACTTTTCTTTTTTGGCTGATAGCCAGCTTGCAAATAAATAAAAGGCACTTAAATAGCTAATGAGCTTTCATCAGGGTTCCTCTAGCCCCTTCCCCTTGAGCAAGCCGCTTGTGCTCCCCACACCATCAGAGGGGACGCCTTGTCTGACCACCCTGGAAAGAGGGTGATGAAAAATAGCTCCACACTTGGAAAACAAGCCTAAGGAGTTTAATTTGGAAAGCGCAGACATCTGAAACAACACCTGTGCCCTTACGCTACAGGTGAAGCCTCATTTGACAAGGCTGTTTTAAAAAATTAAGCATCTTCCTTTCCACTCAGAGCTTGGTATAAAGGAGGAATATGGGATTTCATGGAGATCACAGGTGGCCTGGAATATGAGCTTTAGACCAGAGGATTTGTTCTCATCCAGGTCAGTTCTAAAAAACCATTTCCTTTAAGAAAGCATGTGATCTCTGTAAAACTAATGGGACCATTGCTGCATTCCAGTTAAACTGGTACCTTTCCTGGGTGGAATATTAGTGATTTTATCCGGGAGGCTGAATTATGCTGATGGTGTAATAATAAAGCTAACCGCAAGGGGTTTTTAAATATAAAACATACATGTATCATGAATGCTGAGGCAGAGGAAAAGTAGGGCATTTGCCAGCTAAGACATCTGATCCTATTGTGTTATTTCTCAATATTAATGAATAAGTAAACACAAATAGGCTACTTGTTGTTAGGTGAAGAGCAGCTGTCAAAACCAAACCCAGGCAGCTGTTCCTGCCTTGAGATTTCACGGTAAAATGTTTTTTTACAACTTGAGTAATTTGAAAGTTTGCTTTGTTGGTTAAATGCCTGACCAAAAGATTTTGAAAAAATTACCAGGAGTTCTTTCAGGAAAATAAAGTGTTGCTTGACTTACAGCTGTAAATAAGATTTTGCTGAGGAGTACAGTTTCAGAGGAGGGAGATACTGTCAACAGAGCAGTTCTCTAGCTCCTGCTTATACCAGTTGTCTGTATGAGTAAGAGCATATTAATTTTTTAAAGGTGCAAATGCTCACAGAACTAGTAGTTTAAAGCAAACAGGTTATAAAAGAAATGTGATTTTCCCCTCTGTTTTATGTTTTTAGGCTAAATGACAGATGGCTACAAATAGTGACAGCAAAGTTTGATGGTAATAAAAACAGATATTATGGTATTCATGCTGCCAGAATGATGTATTCCAGTTATGTGGCTCAGCGAGACAGGACAAGGCAGATAAATTATAGCCCAGCCTAAGTAAGAAAGCCAATCAGGGCGTAACAGAGAATAATAACCTTTCTGAAGAGTTTTTAACTGATATTTCAAATTCATTAAAAGGAATTCTCTTAAATTCTTAAGGGTTGCTCAAATTCTGTAGGAAAATGATCGTTTCCCATTACTGCCTAAACACCTTCAGTGCAGCTTCTCAAGTGCTACTCATTTCTTTGCAGCGCTATTGCTTTCATCCCTATTAAAGCCAATAAGACTATTTTATGAGGATTTATATTAAGGTGATTTGAAGATGGCCTTAAGAAGATCAGCACTCTCTGCCTCCCAGGCTGTTTCCTGTCAAGAAAGTTATCCCCCCCCTCATCCTCTCATTTGGGGCAGTTCTGAAAATGGAGACCAAATATTTGGAAACCCAAGAGAGATCTCCCCTCTGAACAGAGACCCTCATCCTTCTGAACAGCCTGGGGAGAAGTTCCAGACTTTATACTGACAATTTCAGAGTAATCTTTAGGGAAGAGAAAGTTATGAACCGCTTTGGAGGGCATTGTGTAGGCCTGGTCTCACATGGGATCATTTAGGGGACAGAATTTGTTTGAAGCTTCTTACTGAACCTGACTCCTTACCCAAGTGCATCCATCTCCTTAACCCTATCTGCCACTGCATGGCCCTGGACACAGACATAGCTGGCTGGGAAAGAGAAAAAAGCAAGGGCAGGGGGTTGGGAGAGCATCTATGGTGGCTAGAAAGCAATGCTTCAGTGTGACAGGCTTTTTCTCTTGACCTCTTTCTCATTGGGAATCAAACAGGTAAATAGGAATGCCTGGGAATAGAAATACCTAGGGAAGTTAATGGATTTTTGTCATGTCTCAGGAACGAGGTCATATCCTGATGCCTGAAATCCTCTGTTAGGGAACAGCCAGCATGCTCAGCGTGGGGGGCAACACGGGGCGCCAGGGGGAGCTGCCAGGAGGGATTTTCTTACAGGTGTAGGTGCTCCAGGCTCATGCCCAGAACTCTGCTAAATAAAACCAAGCAACCTGAGGTGTTATCTTGCCAGGTTAAAGTCTTCACCCATCACCATCCTTTCTTTGGAGATTTTCTAGCCTACAGGTCTGTTCTCAGTGACGCTGCTTTTTAATCTACAGTACCAGCAGACAGAACAAAGGTCCAAAGGTTCCCTTTTCAGGGAGTCAGGGTGGGAAGCTGTTCCCAGATCAAGGAGAAGCTAGCTGAAGAATGGGATCAACCTAACACTGAGATAGCCCCAGGAAAGGAAAAAGGCGCTTTGAGGAGGTGACAGAGTTTCAGGTTTAAGACATTGACTGCAGGGAGCCACAGAAACTATGGAGAAAACATGTTTCCCTGTGGACAGAGTTTTGTTCAGCCAAAGTAAGGCAGAGGATAGTGATACCTCACCGAGCTCAAGTACAAATGACTAGTCTCATGGGGGGGATAGCATCTTGCTGACCTTATTGCCAAGCTGACAAAGACAGACACAGTACAAGTCTTCTGGCAAGAAAGAAGAGTTGTGGGCAGACTTGGCTAACCAGGGGAAGGAGGCGGAGGGAGGAGATGGTCCCTGCAGGAAATATGCAGAACCTGGAGTCCCGATCACAAGCTTTGAACAAGCAGCCAAGAACCAAGTAGAAATCTACCACCGAGATCTGGAGGGAGGAGCTGGAGGCAAAAATTTTTGCAAGGGTAAGAGGGAATGGAGTTGGCTAACAAAACCACCATATTACACAGATAACTTCAGATAGCTTAATTGGATTGAATCAGCTAATTGGACTGCAACAAATCAACCAAATTTGACACTTAACATCCTCTAAAAAACAAGCCAAGGGTAGATAGAGGAAAAGGGCAGGCAGGGAGAAAGCAGCACAAAGGGAGGAGGCAGTGGGGAGGCTATAGGATACATCCCCCCTCCTCAGAGCAGAGGCATCCCATTCTGAAAGTGAAAAGAAGATAAGGAAAGGTGAAAGACTTTCCAGGAGGAAGTCTTCACTCACAAAACCATGTAGATAAGGGGAGAGCAGAAGCAGGATGCACGAGCTTCAGGCAAAATTTTAGCAGATGTTGGTCACAGGGATCCCCAAAAGCAAGTTGATCCCATAATGGATGTTCATGGTCAGGAATTAGCTCTACAGGGTGATGCAAGAGACTTAAATAAACCCAAACCAGGACACACATCTGACCTTAGTGACTTCCCTCAGGTCTGACTGCCTGTTCATATTGCAAATTACAGCATGCAGAAGAGGAGTCAGAGGACCCAGATGCTGCCTCCAAGGCAGAAGTGGCAGAGCGTGAGCCACAGAGCTAGTGTGCAGCACGAGTCCTGTGCTACATAGGCACAGAGTGATCTGATAAACGACATCTCAGGGCCAGTGGGAAAGTTCCCCTGTCTTCACTAACCCTGTGATGCAGAGACCACCAAGGAAGCTAGCACAAGTGCCATGTGGGTATGGGAGAGAAGGGATGCAAGAGGGTACTGGCCCTGCAGGGCCAGAGGAGGTATTTTGCAATTTATCTATGTGTCCAGGAAAGATGTATGAAGCACCTCAGCAAGGAGAGGACGGTTTTTGAAGCAGGAAGGTTTAGGACTTCCATGCCACATACCTTTCAGCTTCCAAAGAAATGTTTTTAAAGAGTGGTTAGTGCCGCAGTTGGGCTTTTCTTTTTCCCTCTGGCCTGGATTGGCATGACTGGGCTTATGTCGGAGGTGTTAAGGTGATTAGGTGCTGTGGCAGGGGACATACTGTGGCTAGGACTGAGCTCACCTGAGCAGGTTGGGGCTCCAGCCAAGCAGCAGTGCCCTGAAGTGTGTGGGAAGCCTAGCCTCACAGGGGAAGGCAGGTGAGTACATGTGGGGTGGCTCCTTGGGTGATGGCATCCCCAAGTGAGTTTCCTGCTCCTCCTATGAGCCCCAGGGGCTCCTGGGGAAGCTGAATGAGAGCAACCCGCAGGGATGGCCAGGTCATGAAGAGGTGCCCTGGATGGCATTGTCCTTCAGGCATGGTCACTCTTCAAAAAACAGCTAAACAAAGTGATTGCTATTTACAGACTAGCGAGCTGACCGGTCATAGACACTTCAAAAACTGGCCTTTCTAAAACCAGCTAGCAGTGTGGTTTCTGAGATGCTATTTTCAGCATGCTGTCAAAATGAATCTCTGTCCATAGCTGAACTGACTGACTCTTCTTGTCAGGGCAACTACTCTTAGCAGTGGCTGAACCAGTCCTAACACAAGGTTTCAAAACCAAGAGCAATATTTACTGGTTGATTTGTGTTATCTCTAGGAGGGAAGTGGGAAAATTGGATAGTTATGAAAGTGACCTCTTGAGCTGATCCTTCTTTGCCCTGTGAATGCCAGGGCTGAGTACTTGCACTCAGAGTTGCTTGGGGAATTATGAACATCTAATTGACACCATGTGGTAAAAAAAGGAAAAGTTTGCCCAAGGGCTAAATCCCTCCTGCTCAGGCCACTTGCTAACTGCTTGATGGTGAGCAAACCAGTCCAAGGATTCAGGCACTTTTCTCTGTGACATCTAGTACCAGCCATGGTCCCAGACAGACCTGAGACTGCAGGTCTCACCAGCCTGGTGTTTCCCCTACTTCTAGATCCTCATACTGTTTCAGAACAGAGAGGCCCAACACATTTAGACGCACAAGGAAGGCAGGAGGAGTAGCTCAACTGCAACCTTCAGGTGCAAGGATGTTGGTGCCCATCAAGCAGAGATATATGTATGAAGGTCCAGGTCTTTCCCAGTTGTGTGTGTGTGTAAGCATTCAAATGTTTTTCAATTAAGTAGTTGGGCCAAGTTTACCCTGTTATAAAACACATCCGCCTGTAAATTAGAAAAAGTAGCCATTCATAGGAGGCCTGCAAAACAGGAGGGGGTTTGTATGTGCCATTCTTTAAGGCAGCAGCATCCATTTAAAGCCTCTTTTATAAGCTGTGGCAAATGAGCTCCCAGCATGCTCCTTATGCTGAGTCAGCATGTAGATGATAAAACAACATTTTGAGGGTGTGCTGGGAGGCTTGGGGGACAGATATCAATTGCTAAACTTGAGAGTCCACTTCAAATCAGTGGCATCTTTCTATCTATCCCTAGATGGAACAGGATGGCAGGTGTGAACCTTGTGCAGGCACAGCATGCCAGAGACTCAGCTTTTTGGGGACTGACTCTGAAATAGGTCAGTGCCATAGTCCACTTTCCTTCAAGCCTGCTGCATACGTCCCCCTGTCCTTAACAGAAGACTGTTTAGCTCTGGTAAATACCATGTTGCTTTGTAATCTCTCTGCCGTGACAGTCCCCTTCTATGCTCATGGTCCCAAGCTCTCACTGCCCCTTGCTGTGATGGCTGTGATGTTCCTGTGCTGGCGTTTACCCTCATCCCACCTCATCCCACAGCAGGGCTCAGCGATGCCTCCACAACTTTTTGCCTTCCAAATATTTTGGTGTGTCTTCATGCTGACCAGCTTCTGCTCTACGACGGTACATCTCCTGCTAGGTTTATATAGTCCATGATTATGACTGCTTCCTGCTCCACATGTTTTTAATGTTTTAAATGCACAGAGAAAGGCACAAATGCCCCTCCAACAGGTACATGCAGTCATGTTTCAGGCAAGCCATACTCTAAATGATCCAGGTCCCTTTATAGGGCAACTGTTATGAGAGCAGTTATTAATTTTCCATTCTCCAAGTCTGTCATGGTAAGTAGACAAGAACAGAAAATTTCATCTGCTTGTATGAAATTCGTATAGGGAGCTTGTGAAAACACTGAGAGTAACTGGCTACAGCATCTTAACTACATTCCTCATAGAAATTTAGATTGAGTTGCTGGAGTGCAATCTATTACCATCAATGTGGAAGCCCCACTAAGTGGTCGGTCTGACGTGACAGGTTAATGGCTGCTTTAGACCTGAAAACATCCATAAACCTCTTGAAGAAGCATGACATATTCCCTTCACTGCTAGTTATCTGTTGGCACTGAGGGCTTCTAAAACTCACCTATATTCTATGTGTGGTCCTAAGAAAGCAGGCATTTTTCTCTCCATAAAGGAAATGGGAGTACCCAACTTCTCTGAGATCAGTCAATAACCTGTTGCTGGAAAAACTCCTCTTTCTCTCTCAGGTAGGAGTGATAATACCTATAATAACAGCACTCACAGGAAACTAGAAATAGTACTCAGATCTAAGCAATTGTGTAGTGTATGTACCATAAAATGATCTTAGAACAAAACACCTTCCAAAGTATCCATCAAGTGAGTGACAGCATCCATTCTACACAGTTGTCAAGAGCTATAGGACCACACATGGTATCTGAGGCAGAGCAGAGAGTCTCCTGTCCTGGGAAAGTAAACTGCATCATTGTGTCCAGAAAAAACACCCTGGTCTTTTATCAGAAAGCTGTGGCTGGCACAGAGGCCATCCCTTGTTCTCAGATTGTGAGGTGTCTCTGACCAGCATGACCATGTCGAGGGTGGCTACAGTCAACAGAGATTAGCTTTTGAAGATAGATCTGTTCTAGTGCAGAGCAAGCTAAGCATGCTCCAGCTATTCTCTATTAAGGCATTGGAGGCTGCTCTGGCTGGATGAAGAGCACCTGGTCTAGATTGTATCAGATGTAGCTTAATAAGAAGGGCATAAAACGCTTGCCAGCTTTTACATCTCATAATGTTCACCAACACCGGATGTTCAGTGTCTGACAGAAAGTGAGACTGATAGAAAGAGTTAAACTAACTGATAACTACTACCTGATACTGCCTCTGGACTGTGCAGCTTGTAGCTCCACAAGCAGCTTACTCTGTATGGACTCATGTTGGTTGTAGTGCGAATTCTGAGCGCTAGACAAGGCTGGATTCAGACCAAAAAGCAACATCTTGGACCAAAGTTTTTCACTACACACAGAGGTAGAATCTTCTTCCAACACTGAAACAAGACGGAAACTGATTCTTGATTTGACAAAGGAGTACAATGATATCTTTGGCCCTGATCTGCTTGCAAGATGGCAAAGATATTGACACCATAGGATATTTGTGCCTGTAGATCTGATACTTTGGGACAAGTAACTTAAACTTGAGGTCATACAATGAGATGAACTCCTAGATAATTCAAATAAAATAAGTTTTAGAATATCTGTTCTCATTTTTAATCTTTCCAAACCCTTTATGAATTACTTGTTTCCAAAAACTTGCCAACCACAGGAGTATAGAGGCTCACATTTACCTGCCTGCACAAATCCTGCAAGACTCTTCAAAACAGAGAGAGCAGAACTTGCTGCTTAAATAAGCACATAGGCTTAATATTTTTTAATGCCACAGAGGCTGATGCTAGCTGTCTGCTACCACTTTGGAGACTTCAGTGCTTCAGGTGGATAAATGCTTCCTATTCAAAATAAATGATACAACGTTGAATCAGCCTATGAGGACAGTAATAGAAGCCTAATCCAAAAAGCACACAACTGGAGGGCTGCTAGTCTTCTCTCACGTCCCAGCTGGTAGCAGGCGTCAGAGCAGCACCTCCCTCACAGATAACACGGCTACCATTTAAAAGAAAGAACCTACATGAGCTGCCTATACTGAAGGGTTTTGACACTGGCCTTTCAGCAGAGAGCAGATCTGGACTATGTTATTGAGCCAAAGTGCATGAGATTCCTGCTTAGTCACCTATCGTCTTGGCAGACTATTAAGTCTGGTTCATCTTTGCATTTCAAAGGTTTCACTTACATGCTGTTCCACTGCTCAGCTGTTAGGAAAGAAATATAAAGGTACATCCTCGCTCCAGCTCTCTCCTCCTCCCGTTGCGGTGTCTGCCGCGCTGTCGCAGCTCTCGGCAGTACTGCGGGTGCCACGACAGGCCCTCCTTCCCCGCGGCCAGGCCTCTGGCTTCTCCTCCAGCCGCACCTGCCTTCACCGAGGTCTCTGACTCCAGCACAGCAGCAGGGAGTGAGCGCTGGCGTTTTGCCGGCTCTCCGAGCACTGCTTTGTTGCCCCTTGCCTCTTCCTGTGGAGCAGTGCTGACTGTCCGCCTGCGAGCCTCGGCCCTCCACAAGCCCGGACCCCAGGGCTGGCGACCATGATGATCTCCAGGCTGCGCCGTGAGGTTTGCAGCACGGCTCCCCTATCCCACTATAACGTGAGATGGCAGAACCTGTTATTGAGTGGGAAAGATTTTGTTTCAGCTTGACAGGGCAGTTCGCCAGCAGCCTCAGTCAGTGGTTTCTTCAGGCTGGCGCAGGGCCCGGCCACCCCCAGCTCCTCTCCCCAGCAGCTCATGGTTCATCAAGACCGTGGCCCCTTTGCTACCTTGAAGAGGTTATGGCTCTGCCTTCCCCCAGACATTCACACAGTCCCCGTCACAGCTCCCTGGAAGTCCCGCAGGTGTCTGCTGGCTTCCTGCATTTTGCTCACAAATCCAGAGCTGTTGTCCCTGAGCCTGCGTGGTCCTCTCTAGCCCTGGCTTCCTCAGCTCTCCTTCTCTGACTACTTATTTTGATCCTGTGCTGTCCTCCTGCCTTTTTTTCCCCCCATTTATTTTAAATTTTATTTTACACCTTCCATAACTGCTTGGCCATTGTGCTTCTTTTGTGCCCCTTCCTCAGGGTGGCAGCTCTGGTCAGATTCCTCCTCGGGGCAGCTGCCAGGACGGTTCCACCTGCAAGGTGGATGCTTTAGCTCTAGCAGGTTCTCTGGGCGGTACAGGACAGCCAGCCCTCACTTCCTGCACAGAGCTAAAAAGCACAAAAACTTAGTCTGCTCTAGCACAGCTGGATTGGTTGCAAATACTGAGTATAAATTGGAGCACATTTTAGGACTGAGAGTTTGGCATTGCCCATGCTGAGTCAAAGCTAAAAACTGCAAACCCAAGAAACCAACAAAAATAAGGCAACATATTAATATGTGACTTTGTTGGTGAGCCATAATTATCTGTACAGATTTGCATAAAAGCAGAACCATCTCTCTAAATGTCTCCATGACTTCTGGGGTTTAGGCTTGCCATGCTCCAGCCCATGCTGTTCAGCTCAGCAAGGCTAGAACGTGCACCTGGCTTTACACACTCATGTAATTCCAGAGTTCTTCATTTAGTTATCTTTAAAGTCACTTTTAAAGGTTTGATAGACTCAGATTAGAGTGCTTAGAAGTTGGATCAAATCTTTTCAAGCCAGTCTGGCATTGCCACAACTGGAGAAGAATTAAATCAGGCCCGTTCCGTAATGTCTTTATCAGGGGCAGGGAACAACTAAGTTTCACTTGCTTTTGCACCAAGGGTTCACTTCGTGCTTGTACAAAACATGTTTGGGTTTTGATATAAATGTGAATACACAGGAGCTGTGTGTCCTTATATTGGACTCAACTTTGGTCTTGGCTTCACATTCACATTGTCCCTTTATTTTACATTACGGCAAACCTGCTGTTGAACACACATTGTGCATTTAGCCAGAGATTCAAGAACAAACACTCTCCTGTCTCATCAAAACTTTTTTTCTCCTGCTTTAATGTGTTTTTTCTTTCAATTTCTTTGCTACATGTGCTAAGAACACAATGCCCTTGGAAAAATCTTGGTTTGCTGCATATACCACACCCTTTATATCTGTGCTAACTCTAGAGACAGCACAATGCAAAGGTGTTCGGACAGCTTTAGCCCCTGCCAGCTGTTTGTCTTGCTGCATTTCATCCGTTTTTAATTGTACACACTTCTGTTTGTCCCCAGCTTAATGCTTTCATGAAGAAAGCCTGGTATTCACTTGATTTGAAGCCATCCACTTCTTCGCAAGCAAAATTTTGTTTCATAACAGCCTTTCTGTAGCTTGGGTGCTGGTTATACCACAGAACAATGTTTTAATAAATGTTATTTACATGTTTCAGGGTAGCTAGAGGGGTTTTGGTTTTAATTAGCTGAGTAAGAGAGCAATGAGTGATTATACAGACACAAACAGAGCTGCTACCATCATCTCCCAGCTCCTTACCCATGGCTCCTGTGCCAACATAACTAAAACAAGGAAAAAATAGTACAGGCCCTTGCAGGCAAATATTTTTGGAAGAGGAGAAGGGGAAAATTGATTAAGGTGTTGCAGTATATATCATGCCTGGAGTCCTCAATAGTTTTTCCTTACCTGATTAATTGCCTAAGCCAGAGGCAGAAAGTGTCTTTTAGATTTGGGAGGAGCAAAGGGAGTGCGAGCCTTCCTGCCATCCTCCCCCAAGCAATATTTTGGCAGGGGGGGAGTCAGTGAGGTTCTTGTATGGAAACACTGCCTGCTGAGAAACATTTTAATGAACTATGGGCTCCTTCCTCCCTCATCTTGCTGCTGCTTCCTTCTCCTTCCTTTCCTAACCCTTCATCTCAGCATCAAAGTCACTCAGAATCCCCCTGCTTATGAAACCTGAAAGGAGCAAGGTCCAAGGGATAGAGGGGCATCCCAGGAAGCTCTTTGTGGAGGGACCTCGCTCAGTAGCTCAGCCTAGGATGTCGCCAGGAGCGTGGTCAGCTTGGAGGGTAATAGAACCAGACAAAGCGTTAGGCTTGCCACGCTTGGGAAAACTTGCTAGTAGCCTTGCATCATTTTTTGGATGAAAACTTCCTGACATTTTGGACACTTGCAGGAGCTGGTCCCATTGGAAACAGCTTTAACTTCCAATGTCAAAGGAAAGCTTCATTCGGCTACAGGCCACGTGTGAGTAAAAGACCAATGCATGCAGGCTGTAGCTGGCAAAGTGCTTCTGGTAACCACAGCCTGGAGTGGCTGCGAAGGGGAGAAAAAGGGCATGCCCCTACTGTTGCCTGGTACTGCTAGGTCCTGCTCTGCCATGGAGAACGGGGGCTCAGATTTGCCCACAAACATAATCTGTGATACTGGGCTGGGTGAGATCTATCCAGGACACCCTGCACTTAGTGATAAGACAAACCATGCTGTTCAGAACCCTACACAGAGTAAACACTGGCAGCTTCATGGGTAATCTCCTGCTTGCCAGACACTGCGTGTTGCCACTCTCTCTTCCAGGCTATCTTAACCAAAGAGATGAACACAAGACTTTTGGATATCTTCATTAGCACAAGCCTGGCCCTTTGCAGAGATAAGCATTTGTACTTAAAATGCTGAGATCACCTAGAAGCAAACTCTTATGTGTAAGAGTGGGACTGGCTTAATAAACATTGTGTGTTGAAAGCTGTGACAATAGTCACTTTATTATTTTCCCAAAAGAGAGTTGCTTCTCCTCTGTGCACAAACTAATAGGTTAGCAGACTACAGTGCTCATGATTGCCTGTCTAAACTCATCTGTTTTAGGAACTTCCACTGACTTCAGCAAGCCATGGTGGATCAACTTGTATTTGCACTTCCTAGGACACACATTTGAATTGAATATCAGCTAGTTCATTCCTCCTTTCTCAGAACCGTGCCAGTTAAACACAAATGACTAAGCCCAGAACAGCTATCCTATGTCTCACTGATCAGATACCCACACTACAAATTCCTGCTAACATCTGAAATTCTCTTCTAACAAATTCCATGCAGAGGATGAATTAAATAGCTTCTCTGGTCTGCAAGTTTTTCCTAGTTTTCCTGTGTTCCTGTTACCATGAATGGAAACTTTTCCCACAGCTTTAAGAAGATGAAAGCTGGGTAGAGCCATGGGGTAATGTTTCCACTTATGTTCCCTGAATGTAGTTTTTCTGAAAGTCACGGAGTGGGGGGAGAGTGTGAAACGTCCTGTGCACTACACCCACTTTCAGCCAGCTTCATACTCTTTATATAGTCAGGAACCACAGACCATCTGCAAGAGGTTTAGATCTCAGGGCAAGCCAATGGCCACACTAATTCCAAGCTGGTGGGTTCATATTACATGGTCTGATGTAGAGCACATCCTATTCATCTCAAGGGGTAATGACAGTTCAAAAGCTGCATGTGTGCAAGCAGGTAAACTTAATTCAGGTGAGAGCACTGAGCAGCAAGAAACAGGCTAAGGAGACTTAATGGAAGAGTTCACAGCTATCTCGGGTCCAGGAGCACAGTCTTTGGGCTCGCTTTCCAGTTAATTTGAAATTAATTCCATGCCCTTTTTAAAAAACCAATCAAACAACAACAACAACAGCAAAGATGATTCTCGGCCGTACTGACAATTTCTGACTACTATTGGAAATCTCTTGCTAGCACTTCATGTGTCTTCCACCATGCATTTTCTGCTTTGGGGGATGATCTATTTGGGCTTGCAGTGAGCAGGGACAGGTTGTGGGGCAGAGAGGGGATAAGATTAACTTGATGTTAACAGATGGCTGTACCTCCTAGAAGAGCTCTAGACTCAGGATGAAAAGCCAGGGAAACTTGCTCTTGCAAAGCATCCGTTTTCCTCCATTTTGGTAGGGAATCGGTTGCCATCCTCACACAACAGCTGAGCAAGTATTCATATGCATTTCTGTAGTGCTTAATCACATTACAGATAGTAACCATAATCACTGTATTGTAGTTGAATATGAAGAAAGCCTGTTCTCTGTCCTAATGATTACAAAACTCTCTAACCATACACAGCTAGACAGACTTGCACATGCTCACACCACCACAAATCAACAGGTTTTACCAATGCCTTTAAACTGGAATTAACCACAGATGAGACCTCAGGGTACTCCTCTCACACTAGTAGTGAAAAGCTGCTCTCAGTCACACACCCAAGGCTGAACGGCCCAGATTGGCAAGGCAGAGACTGCCTGAAGTGAAAGTCCCACCACTCTATACCTCAGCTCCCTAGATGCAAAATGGGATATGCTGTAAGCAAATTGCTTAAAGGTCTCGGTGGAAGTCAGGGAGACCTAGAAATTGAAGCCACGTTTTCTGGTCTCTATCCTGTGCCTCTGTAAGACAAGTAAGGAATTTGTCTTCATATCTACATTTTTTATTTATTGTAAAAAATACAACTACCTCAGTCTATCACCCTTGGATTTCACTCTTGTGAACTCTATTTTTTGATGTGTAAAGAACATGCTAGTATATCACTTGGATGCCTTTGAAGAAATGAACTCAGTATGGGAGGACAGTGCTGGGGGGGATATTCATAAAGATTAATGCTAGCTTAGCCTCCGCAAGCTGCCTCTGCTGGATTTCTTTAGGTGTAATTAAAAGCAGCCAAGTGAGGTTTCTCCTCACAAGGCCTACTGAAGGAGCCCATCTCTCCCCTTGGGCTGCAGAGGCAAGGTAAGGAAAATGGCTTCCACAGGCTAGCACCAGTCTTTGTGAAAACCTCTCGTTGAAAGCAGGAGAATGCAAGGATTGCAGAGCAGCAAACCCAACATCTGGCTGCTATTGAAGGAGCAGTTTAATTTTATTTTAGTTTAGGTTTGTATCAGCTGGCCATGGGAGCAGGAGAGAATCTGGTACCAAATGTGCTGTACGAAGATTGGGATGTCTCTTGCATTCTCCATGCCTGCCTCTCGCTGAGAGAATAGATACCCTGTGATAAGCGTTTGAGCTGCTCGGGAATTACATCTGCTGCACAGTCCTGCCAAATGCACTTTGCAAAGAAAACTCAATTGTTTATTCACCACGTTCACTTGTTTAGCACTTCACCCTACAGCAGGGCTTGAACACCCAAGGCTGGGTGAACAGGCCACTCCACGATTCACCCGTTTTAACTTGCTGCTCTCGCCAGGTCTAAAAGCAAATGGATCATTCAAAGGGGTCATATAAAATGAAGGGGTCCATATTGGGTAA